>CACVCL010028242.1:0-110534 GCA_902729485.2 Mus minutoides
TCTTGAGCTCGGAGAACTCTCTGTCTTAATCTTCTGGAATCCATAGCCGGTATGCTATCAAGACCTCCATACCAAGGTCCAGAATCAGAGACTTCTATATCCAAGCCTCCAGGTTAGGGTCACTGGTGAGCCTTCCAAATCTGGATTGTAGCTCATTCCAAATATAGTCAAGTTGACAACCAGGAATAGCCACTACACCTAGTTTCTTGGGATTCTTGACCATTTGAAAAATAATAGCCTTCTTTAAGGTAGATACCTCTTATTTTACTTAATAGCCTATTTCCTATGCTAATGTATCAGTGAGAATACAATAGATAAATCCTCAAAGTTTCAAAGTATATGTCAGTCTCTTCCTGATTACAAAGCTGAAAATATGTGCTTCTAGATAATCATGAACTATCAGCAATGCAGTACTGAACTTCTCTGAATCACTTCATGAGCACAAAAGTACCAAGTGTCCATCCTACCAGTGGTCCTTAGGCATTGTTTTTATTTAGGGTTTTATTTTTACAGGGTATGTACTAAAAAGCACTCGACCTTGGTTTACCATAAGCAGAAGGACTCTTGCATATGGGGGGAGTTTGGCTCATTTCTTCTCCTTCCCATCATTCTTTTCAACCTGGATGATTTGCAGGGGAGGGAGGTTGTGATGAAAAGGATAGGAACTGGCAAAAAAAAAAGTGTTTGAAACCTAATCAACTAGTTTCTGACTGTATAACATTGTATACCTCTGAATCTCTTCTATAAAATGAACCAAGTATATTATGATTGCAATAGTATAGAAATAAAGATAAAAAAATAAAGGTGTTGGCATTGAGCAGATTATAAGTATTCAGTGATTTTACTTTTCCATATGCTATTTTTTTCATTTCCTAGATATCTCTCTGAGTGTAAAAGTGAAAGTGAAACAAGAAGGAGCAATTATGGTCTGACCCTTGAGGAGTTCTGAAACCCATTAGGGCAAGTGCCTGGGTAAACAAAAACAATTTTTTAGCATCTATTTGAGACCATATAGTGAGTCTTGCACAGAGAAACTTGAAGCTTGCTTCCTTTTCCATTAATACCCAGTTGTGTGTGGAATCTAAAGTAGGGTTTAACTACTGAAATCCAACATTTAAAAATAGAACCTGCTCTGATTTCCCCCCAGGGACTATGACCTTGGGAATACATTGTTTGTTTCAGGGTTGCTTGCTGTGGGGGAGAGTGGCTGTCACTGACTTTTGTCTTGTCAAATATATTGCTTAGCCCTCAGTATTTACTCCAGAGGGACCTACTGTGGGAGAATCAAAAAAGAGATGAGTTAAATAGACCATGGTGGCTTTTTATCCCCATGGCTGCCTCACAGAAGCGCAATGGGAATCCTTCCCTCCCTAGATCACTAAGGTGATATACCATAGTTCTGTCTAAGTCCTCCACAGCCTCTGCCTTAACATCCATTGGGTTTATCTAATGTTTAAATAATAACTACTGTGTGGTCAATGCTGGTATATACTCCATTATTTGCCCTTAGAATTATCTAGTGAAGAATCTATGAGTAACTAGAATTTAAAGATGAAACTCAGGTTTTAGAAGTTGAATAACTCATACACTCACCAGTACTTTTCAAAACATGGTTCAAGTCTACACTGACTTTACCATATTTGCAAAGCGTTTGGTGGTTTAAGAGCTGGAAACCTTGGCATGTTTGGGACTCTATATTATTGATGTTCATTCATAGTAGTTTATTGACGTCTGCAAAATACTACCTTGGTCAGATCTTTTCTGTCTACTAAATTGATGAGTTTTATTTTGACTTAACTTCGAAAGATGCTATATGGACCAAGAAGTGCCAAAAAGAAAAATATAATATGTTTCTTCTTTAACAAAATCGAGATAATGATAGTTGACTTTTCTATGGGATATGTTTCTAAGTAATATGTTTCTTCTTAAACAAAATATGGGATAATGATAGTTGACCTCTTCCCTGCTTAACATTGTTCAGATTCATTTGTAAATAAGAATTTATTGCATCCTCATAACCCCTCTAGAAGTTATGTTTTGCTATCTTGTACCTGAAAATTACAAAAGAAAGAAAGGAAAGAAAGAAGAGAGAGAGAGAGAGAGAGAGAGATAGAGAGAGAGAAGGATTAAGGAAGAAAGAAGGAGGATGACTAAGCAACTTTTCAGCTCAAGAAGGTTCTACTGATAAACAGCTGATATCATGATTTGAACCCAGCAAGTTTGATTCTAGGGGGATTGGTCTAATTGCTTCTCCATGCTCACTCAATTTCTATATACCTTTTTTACAACATTAGAAAGAGAAATGTATTTAAAGAAATTATAGCCTCATTTTTTTATGTAGCCTTGTTGCGTCTTAAAGAGAAGAGACAGAATATTTCACCATCCCATTTAGGGGACAGAATGCCTGCCAAGGAAAGGTTACTGAGGCAACATTGCTGGAAATAATTTTAAAACAGATTAGCCACACACATTAGGGGAAAGACATGGAAAGGACTGCAGGATCTGCCAAGAGTCATACTTGATTATATCTGGAACCTTCCATTGCTAGGGGTAAGAATACATGAAGAGATGTTCCTCTATCTCTACTATTGACTGCTTGGCAGGAGAAAAGGTATAAAGATGCCAATCTGAGACCTGTGTTCATTGGAAATAACAATTACAAATGTTCAGATCTCAAAGAGTCTTCTTGAAAATAGTGTCCTTCTCTTTCACTGCATAGAGAAAGATAAGGGAAGGGAGTTGGGGTGTAAAGTATGACTGGGTCACAATCCTTTTGGTGTAGGCTTTGCTTCACTTTGAAATTATGCTACCCACAGCTGTGTGTGGTGCAGAGAGAGGAATATCTGCAGTTGATATGAGAAGTCATAGTCCTCTATCTACTTGGCTTTTGAAGAATAAATTCATGAGGTCCTGATGTTAGCTTCAGTGTTTTAAGACAGGAGCTTACAATGTAAAGGCAAGGAGATCTTCTTAAAATGCATACTCCCTATCCTCATAATCTGACTGAAATTCTAAAGACCTGGGAAGGGTTTTTAAGGTTCTTAAGTTAAAAGATGCAATTTAAAATTTCTGTTCATGAGGTCTTCATATCTTGTTTTTAGAAGATCTGCTAACGGGTCTTCAATAGTAAGTATCAGGATTTTTCTGTACATTTAGATCTACCTGTTGATATTACCAAGATATTTGTAAATATGTTTTTGAGTCTGAGTCTTATTTCTGTTAGCATGGGGCTGGGAATAAGAACTGGTCCCTATTTCAACACCTACAATTTTCAGATTTCTATGGAAGGGGATACTTGTAGGGGACAAGAACAGTATGTATTAAAGAGAGGTATATTAAGGAGGCACCTATAAGTGTCACCAAACAGATAGAGAAAGATAAGCTATAAGAAATGTTACTGGATGTTACAGCAGCTCAAAGGGATGAATGTGGATGCCCTGCAGAACTCCACTACACTAAGGTAAGGGAGCTGGCCCTCTTATGCCCAAGTCTACTCATAAGCCATTGCTGCCAGGAAGAAGATGAGAGCCCAGTCTGCAGCCACAGTGATCCACACATATAGGGGAAGTTCATGGCTCTTTGTTACCAGCCTAAGCTATAATTCAGTAGAATATCCTTGCATGCACTAACCTGCATATGTTTTATTCTGCTTTGAATTTAGTCTCATTTTTGCATGTACTTAGGCAGGAAAGCAGATGCATAGATAAGACATTTTTAGGAAGAAGACAAAAAAAAACAAAAAACATATTTTCCCAGAGGTCAGTCCTAGTTCTAGCTTCCAAAGAACTCTCATACATTCCATGAAACTCAGGTCCATCCACAATCCCTCTGGAGACCATTATGATACATGTTTCATTTCAGAACTATCCTTTCCTGAAGCTGTCACTCTTCTATGGAAAGTTCCACTGCTGTGCCTCTCTTAGCTCTTAGTACCATGTCAGATTCACTTCTGTACTCCCAATATCTAATGGGGCTATACATAGTTTAGATTGATTGATTGATTGATTGATTGATTGAATGACTCATTACTGGCCACTGAAGGGTTAGGTGAGTGGAACGTTTAAGATAATACTCATATACTATGTGTATATGAGTATTATTCCTTCTTCTATAGCCTAGAGAAAGACATGTGTAAGACCTACCTTAAAGAAGCTATAATACAGGAATCCTTGTATCCCATTTATAGTCATTTGATTTAAAATTTTTTATAGGAATATAGATAACCTGTATTTCCTAGCAATTCTACTGTGAATATACTTTTTATCTCTTTCAAGAACAGGTCACAATAAAAAAAAAAAAAACCTACCTAAATTCTAGAATGATTTTCAGGAATGAAAAAAATGAAAACTTTATGAAGTACTTCAAATTACAGAGTTCTACTCTATTTCTCTAAAACTGGTACCTGCTATATTGACTTACTGCTGTGACAGTACTGGGTATCCAAAGAGAGATGTTCAATGATGAACAAGAAAGCTACTAGTAGAATTGGCAAAGGTCTTTTTAATGATTTTGTTGCAACCTACAACTTGTCCTGATTCTCCAGTAATCTAAGTTTGGTCCTCCAAATTCCCAAGCCATGACCTCTATGACTAAACCCAGCCACACATATGAATTCCCAGCTTGCTGCCTTGCCTCTATTATGTTACAGTCTCTGCTCTCACTCCAATCACTTGCATGAGGAACCCTGAAACAGAACAAATAGTGATTGCCATAACAGGTCACTGAACACTTAGAGAAGAAAGAAAGGAATGCAGTGAGTCGCACAAGTTTCTTATCCGTCCTCTGAAATGCCCGAGGACTCCACTTCTTTGAGAGCCTGCTGCCATTGCAGCATCCTAATGGATTATTTTAGAGGTGTCCCAAGGGAATGAGTATCAAAATTTCCCACTGATGGCTTGTATAGGTGAGGGATGCTATTGCTTCTTCAAGCAGAAGAGAAGAGCTTAGAAACATAATGAGGACTTTGACTTCCCCTTAGTGTTTCTATTATGTAAAATCTGCGAGGTTGAAACCTTCAGAAGCAGTAGAGGGAGAAGGGAGGACTCTGTCTTCTGGCATCCATTATTGTACCTTGAGTGACTATTTCAGCACAAACCAGGGTTTACTATAGATATTTTCCAAGCAGAAAATGAACCCCTTGAAATTCTATTACTACTTTACATGTACGTCAATACGAAGCCCTACTGTTTATAAATATTGACTACTATGAAGACAATAAAAGTGAAACTTATCAACTCTGAGTGAAACAGTGCACTGTGCACCCGTGGGTGTGTGTCTCTGTGTGTGCATGTGTGATTGCATGAATGTACACACACCCTAAGGGAATACTTAAAAGGAAAATGCACATGAAAAATGAAAGCTAATATCCTCAACTGTTTAATCCCCCATATAAGCGCATGTATCTCTTCTTTTCTCCCAGTAGTAGAGCTTCCCTCTGCCTACCAGGAGGGACACAAGACTCAGTGACTTCACTCATTCATTGAGGGGATGCTACACATTCCCCCTTGTTCAATCCTTTCCTATCTGCTTCATCCAAATGTGGAGGTGAGAAGAGCTGCTAGTGGAGAAGAAAGGGGAAGAGGATAAGTAATGGTGATAGTAAAGTGAGCTTCTAAGTTTGATTCTAGGAACTCAGAGTCTTTAGAGTTGCTAGGACCCAACTGGATGGTGTCCTGTGTCAGCCTGTATGCTTTATAACACACCAATTCAAAGGGCAATGTCCTAAAATAAAAACAGGCTGTTACTTTTCAAAATCTAAAAGTTGAGCAGGCAGTTCTGACTCAAGAGAGGTTGTTAAAGGTTCCAGGAGATTGGAAACATCCTCTATGGTCTCCCAAATGGAAATTTGTTCCCAGTCTCCAGCTCATCTGTGACTATCAGTTCTGGTGGCTCTTCCTCCTGGAGGTACCTCTACATAACTCATAGGGTCTGCTCATAACTGAAGGTCACCTTCCAAGTGGGGACATTTTCAGATGACAAGTCTTATCAGTTAAGCATATCTAACGTCTTTGTTTCACATCAATGCCCAATTATTCTTAGGCAATTTGGTGGATAAGCATGGAGACAGCCTGAGAAGACTCTAACAAGGGTATAGATGCCAGAAGATGTGGTTCCTGGGCACCATCTGCCACCAAGTCAGGATCTTTCACTCCTCCAGGCTTATAGTGTAAAAGTCTTCAGGGCCTGGATACAGGTTATTTCCACTTCTAATGTATCATAGAATCAGTATGATTAGATAGTCGCTTTCTTTCCTTCCTTTGCTTCTAACATTTTCCCTTTAAAACTTACCTCATGCTAAAAAATCTTGCTTAATTCATTAATAATCGAGGCAATAGGTTTATCAATTGTGTGTGAGAGAAGAGATTCATCGAACTAAATCAAAAACAACAATATTAACAACCACAAGAATTCCACTAAGAAAGCTTTTTTTGTAGTTATCAATAACCCCTTTGTCACTATTAAATGAGCATTTTTCAATCCTACCCTTAATTGATTTATTACAAGTACTCATTACTGTTGATTATTAAAGCGCGCGCGCGCGCGCGCGCGCGCGCACACACACACACACACACACACACACACACACACACAGCTCATTTCTATTACTCTACTATGACATCTATCTATCTGTACTATCTCCTTCCCCAAGTAAGTTGACATCCCTAATGCTTGCACCATATAGTGTCACCAAATGCAAATGATTCCCAAATTTATGTAAGGAGCCTAAATCTCTCCTCTGGGTTGCATGTGTATATATACTTTTTTTTTTTTTTTTTTCTGGCTCTCATCGCTATTTTCTCAAGGAAATCCAGATATAAACTCTCAAACTGAACTCAGGCTCACCTTCTATCTGATTCAAAAATTATTCTTTCAGGGTTTGTTATTTTAGTTAATTGAACCATCACTCAAGAGGCTTTTTTAAAGGAAGACTGAGGACAATTGTGTTTTCACGCCTCTCTCTCAGCCATACACACGACTCATTCAGTCTATTCCCACTCTTGACTTGGTGCTTTTTGTCACATCTTGTTGCAGCACACTAATCCAAGCTACCGTCACTTCTCACCTGTAATGCAAACAGGGACAGCTATACAAATAGTCTTTCCATATCACGCCACATTTCCTCTGTCCTCCTGTGACCTCTCTTTGGATTTCAGTCAAATGATCGGGAAGTGATTTGAGCCATCCTCCAGTGATATGCTTCCTCCAGCAAGGCAGCATCTCCTCACCACCTTCCCTACTAGTGCCAGCGGCCGGGTACCATGTATTCAAATGCCTGTGCCCATGAGGCCTTTCCTCATTCATGCTTGCATGGTCATGGAATGCATACAGTAGAAAGGAATAAAAAGAGACTAAGTATGAGAAGAAGCAAACCAGCTGAGTGGAGGAAGCATCATTGAAGTCAGTGAAAAGGAGGAAAAAATGAGAACCATGTACGCATGATGAGACATATGTATGAAGGTGCCATGATGAAACACAGTAACTCATACAAGAAAAGTCAGGTAAAACATCTGAGGACAAAAAAAAAATTGATTGCCAGTGTAGCATAAAATGAAACTATCAATAAACTGTAAACGGGCTTGGAGCTTAGTTAGAAGAGGCGATTTTATTAAAGTAAACCAGAATATTAATATTAAGATATATCTCCATTGCATCTTGCTTGAAATCTCTATAGGATCTGCTTTCTGTTTGCCCCAAACAAAGCTTGTCCTTGAGAACCATTGGCTTGTTTGGTTTTGCCAGGATCTGAATTGAATTTCTGCCAAGATAGTCTTCTACTCAGCCAAACGGGCAAAGCTCTGTTGACACTTGGGGTGTCTGAAGCATAAGGAGGGCAATTGATTAGATCTCATCATTGCTCACTGACCATGAGTCACTTCTGCCTTGGCCCCTGCCAGGGAGGATTACTGAGGTGTTTGGTTGCTGCCACTTTGGGAGGTTGAGCTTGCACTGCTCCAGATCGTTGCTGCTCTCTGCACTTCCGATGGATCTGCTGTGTCTTGGCATTCTCCTATCCTTTCCCTTTGCCCACACCCTGAATTGATTTGTGTATAGATGGGTTTTACATCTGATGAATTGGGAGAAAAAAGTGTTCAGGAGTTTTGCATCAGTGAAACTAATCCATATTTTATTAAGAATGAAAGAGTTATTTACAAGTGAAAGTTCTTGAAATGATTTTGCTGCATCCTCAGTGGAATTGTTTGCTCATTTGATAACTTAACCTGTCTCCATTGAGGCTTTTTACCAGGTATGCCTCACCACAAAATAGTGATATTAATTGTCTACCAAAGAAGACAGAAGTCTTTTAGCAGATCATGTGCTATGGATAGAAATGCCACTCCACACAAGTTTATAAAGTGGAAAAGAAAGGACTTAAACCTATTGTTTTAATATAGATGATTGACAATAAAACAACAGACCTTACTAACTTCATCCATCCATTTTTCTCTATCTATTCATCTTTTATCCAAGCAATGTACACTGAACATGTGTTCTGTCCCTTGCTCTAACTTTAACATTAGAGATATAATTGTCAAACAAGCAGAAATAGTTCCCAAACTATGTGCTGAAGTGGCATAAATCAGAAACATGCAAGAAATGAAAACATTATGATTCTTTGAATTAATGAGACATATATTATCATATAAGGGCATACACACTAGCCAATGCACTAAAGAATGTGGGGAAAGATGGAGTTAACTAGTGCTTATCACCATGACTCTGCTAATTATTGAAGGAGTGAGATAGAAACTTCCAAGTTATGCACAAAGTCCTAATGTTCTTGTAGTGCACTTTTGAAAATGGACTTTTTTTGAAAACTTTCTTTACAATTGTTCTCCTAACCCGTAACACTTTTGTTTTTTCCCAAATGTTTCCCTAGTTCTTCATATTATTACTTGAGGCCTTCAATATCTTCTCTAACTTCTAAGAGTATTCCCCAATAATACAAAACTATAACAATGTTCTCAGACCTATGATTATGGCCTGTATTTCCTGTTTCCTCATTTTCTGTCAGGTTCGGAGAGCACCTACGCTACCCCTCTCAGTTTTCTTATGTATATAAAGTGAGATATCTAATTGAAGGGCTGACCATAGATGCTATTTGTATAAATTGCAGGAAGCCACACAACAGTTTGAAAAGAATCACTGAGGTTGATATCAAAATTCATTATTAAAATGTCATAGTTCACACTGAAATAAACACATGCCAACTGTTAAGACTGAAAAAACAGCAGGCAAGAAAGGTATAATAATGATAATATCCCATTATTTGTAGAATATTTATTATAGCAAAGTAATGTTTTAAAAATGCAACATTCTTGTTTTATTTAAGAGAGTTGGATTGGAGAGATGGCTCAGCATTTAAAAACACTCACTATCAGTTCTTCCAGAGACCTAAGTTCAATTCCCAATAACCAAATCACTTTTAACTCCAAGAAATTCAATACCTTCTTCTGACTGATATGGTATCCATCCATCCATCCATCCATCCATCCATCCATCCATCCATCCATCTGTACATATGTACGTACATACGTACATACATACATACATACATTCATACATACATGGAATATAACCATATACAAAGAAAGAAGGGAAGAAAGAAAGAAAGAAAGAAAGAAAGAAAGAAAGAAAGAAAGTATAAGTAAATTAATAAATCTTTTCAAAAGAGAGGAAATTCAAAGTCAGAAGCTCTACTCTGGCAGGGCAGTGATGTATTAATACAATTCATTGATATACTCAGAGAGAGAGGGAAAAGGGAAGGAGGAAGGGAGGGAGGGAGAAAGGGAGAAAAGGAGGGAGGGAGAGAAGGGAAGAAGAGAGCAATGGGGAGGAGATTCTCATATGTGTCAGTACAATGGAGGGAGAAAGAGATAGGTTTCTGGAAATGTTTCTGAGGGAACTGTCAAAGGGTGGAAAATAACAAATTCAAAAATATTTGTAAATTTGTGATATTTGAACCTTGAGTGCATCTCCTTTCCCCCCTCCCAATCTGCGGGTCAGAGGCTATGACCCAGACTTCTCAATGTACATGGCTCTACCCCAGTCACCCTTCCTCTGTGGTTCCAAAGACAAGGGTAACTTTTAAGACTATCAGGCCTTTACTATTTCTCTTTCTGAGGTAAACATCTTACTGTCAACCCCTAATTACGAGTGCTACAGCCATGTTGACTTCCCTTCCCAGATCAGGGAGATTCTCTCTGGGTTTCACCATACAGAAAAGCCCAGATCCATGTTCACCTTTTCCTGGTTTGTGAGATAAAGGTCAGATATTTGTTCTTGGTGAAAAACATCTAGTTGAAGAGGCATCTCTTCTTTCTTCCCCCAAAGAACTGAGTTCTGTAGTGTAGAGAAGTTTACTCTGCACAGTCCTCTGCAAAGCAAAGTCTATAATGAAAGTTAGACATGCACAAGTCATATCTCTATAGTATAGGACCTATCAGGTACCCATCAGGTCTCAATACTACAGAACCTGGCTGACACGCATACACACTTCAGGTCTTTATACTAGAGTACGTGGCTGATATACATGCACACATCAGATGTCCACATTACAGAACCTAGCTGATGATATACATGCACACATTAGGACTCCACACTATAGGACCTAGCTGAAACACATGTATACATCAGGTCTTTACACTATAGAACCTGGCTGATAAACATGCACACACCAGCTCTTCACATTACAGGACTTGGCTGATGATACACATGAACACTTCAGGTTTCCACATTACAGGTCCTAGCTGATACACATGTATCAGGTCTCTGTACTTCAGGACCTGTCTGATACAAGTGCATATATCAGGTCTTTATAACACAGGACTGAGCTGACCCATTATATTGACTACCTTAATCTCCTAGAAACAAGTCTTCAGCTTATCTGTGAAAGTTTGTATTTTGCCAGAGATTATTCTCTTCTCCCTATTAGGTAAGACTGCAGCCTCTACCCTTTGGTGTAATCATCTTTCTTCTTGGGTTTCATATGGTCTGAGTTGTATCCTGGGTATTCTGAGCTTCTTTTTGGCTAATATCCACTTATCAGTGAATACATTCCATGTGTGTTCTTTTGTGATTGTGTTACCTCACTCAGAATGATATTTTCAAGTTCCATCCATTTACCTGTGAATTTCATGAAATCATTGTTTTTTTAATAGCTGAGTAGGGCTCCATAGTGTAAATGTACCACATTTTCTGTATCCATTCCTCTGTTGATGGACATCTAGGTTGTTTCCAGCTTCTGGCTATTATAAATAAGGCTGCTATGAACAAAGTGGGGCTTGTGCCCTTATATGTTGGAGAATTTTTTGGATATATGCCCAAGAATTGTATAGCTGGGCCCACAGGTAGAACTATTTCCAATTTTTTTTTTTTTTTTTTTTTTGAGATAGGGTTTTTCTGTATAGCCCTGGATGTCCTGGAACTCACTCTATAGACCAGGTTTGTAGAGAGCCACACCCGAGCTGGTTCTGCCACCATTCCAAGATGGCACCAACATCCTGTCACCACCCCCAGCCTGGAACAAGCAAACAAGTTCAGTGAGCATGCCCTTGTTACAAAGCCACATAAGTCACCGCCCATCCCGGGGCGTAACCTGAGGTAATGGGCAGTCAGCCAATCCTGATGACACACGTCTCACTGAGGTGTATATAAGTGGGATCCATCTTGGGCTCACCCTCTTCCTCCACATGATGTAATAAAAGTATGCTTGCAGAAGGATTCTGGTGTCCACGTCCGTTCTTGCTGGCGAGGCAGTAGCATGGGCATTTACACAGGTTGGCCTTGAACTCAGAAATCTGTCTGCCTCTGCCTCCCAAGTGCTGGGATTAAAATCATGTGCCAGCACTGCCCGGCAATTTCCAATTTTTTGAGGAAATGATTGGAGTGATTTCTAGAGTGGTTGTAACACCTTACAATTCTACCAGCAACAGAGAAGTGTTACTCTTTCTCCACATCCTTGCCAGCATCTGCTGTCACCTGATTTTTTTTTATCTCATTTATTCTGTTAGATATGGGGTGGAATCTCAGGTTTGTTTTGATTTCCATTTCCCTGATGACTAAGGACTTTTGAACATTTCTTTAGGTGCTTCTCAACCTTTTGAATTTCCTCAGTTGAGAATTCTGTTTAGCTCTGCACCCCATTTTTAATAGGGTTATTTGGTTCCTTGGAGTCTTACTTCGTGAATTCTTCATATATTTTGGATATTAGCCCTGTACTGGATGTAAGGTTGGTAAAGATCTTTTCCCACTCTGTGAATTGCTGTTTTGTCCTATTGATAGTGTCCTTCACCTTACATAAGCTTTTCAATTTTATGAGGTCCCATTTGTCAATTCTTGATCTTAGAGCATAAGCCATTGGTGTTCTCTTCAGGAAATTTCCCCTGTGCCTATATGTTCAAGGTTCTTTCTCACTTTCTCTTCTATTAGATTAATCATATCTGGTTTTATGTGGAGATCCTTGAATTTAAAACTATGTTATTGAGTATGCAAAATTAAATATGTTAAAATAGTTAACCTGGATTCCATAGCACAATAGTATAGACTAGGTAGCTCCAACAACAGACATTGCTGACTCTATCTCTAGGTTAGTTTGATTAATGTAATGGCTGTTCATGTTACTTTCTGGTAACTTCCTTCTTCTTTGCCTGTAAACAGTCCCATTCTCCCTGTGTCCTTTAATGATTTTCCCTTCATTGTATATTCATATGAAGGGTGAGTAGAAGACAGATATATTATTTCTTCCTCTTAGTTTAAAGGCCACTAGTCTTGACTGGATAGATCACCATATCTATGACTTTATTTAATGTTAAATATCCCTTTAATAGTTTTATGTTCAAATACAGTCCCATTGGGCATCACAGTTAGCTACAATTATGACACTTTCCTAATTTGAGAAGTTATCCAGAGAATTAACAAGTTGAGAAAGTAATTAGAAACCTCAATCTGTGGTTGATTGGTCAGAACTCTGGTTGTTTGGACATGATGAGGGTCTCAGAGAAGATTGTGTGAGAAGTCTCTAAGTTCTGTGTCTTTGGAATGGAATTGCAACCACAGAACTTCATTGCTGTGCCATCTGGAGGATGGAGGACCCAAAACACTAATACAAGAAAAACTTCCATGGCTTGCTGCTACCAGTCAAAAAGGACTTCCCAAGTCATTGGATTTCTCCGTGACTGTCTACTGCTGACATATTTCAGTTTATGTCAACGTAACTGCATCGTGGGTTCTCCAGATATTTCACTAGACTTTGCTTTGGGTGTGTCTAAGAGGATGTTTCTGAATATGAGTAACGTTTGAGGAAGCAGACTGAGGAAAGCAAACTGCTTTCATAAGGTCTGTGAGCATCACTGGAACTGAAGTGCTGCATGAGCAAAAGACTAAGCAGAGAGTTCTCTTTCTCCACCTACACAGGAGATAGCTGAGACACTGGACCTCTGCCTTTGAATACAAACCTGAGAGAAATTATGCTACTGGCTCTCTTCTCTCTCACCTCCACCCTGTAGAAGTAGATGGAACTGTCTCAGGCTATAAAGGTGAGAACCTCTATCTCATGATAAAATTTTATGTCTCCCTTTCTCCATCAGTCTCTGTCCTGTTTATTCTCTAACAAGCCCTGAACACTGCAACCTTCAAAGAGTACTCATTCTCAGATGGTAAAGCTGATAATGTTAACGTTTACTTTAAAATACCTATGTATATGTCCATGCATTTATCTAACTAAATAGCTTATCTCATTTATGGTAATAAGCCTTTTGAAAGTGGCTTTATGTGATTTTACTATCCGGTATGACTAACTTAAAATTCTATACCCTATAAACAAAAGCTCTGTAAAATGTATTTTGGCAGCTTTAGACTAATTTCAATAATAAGGAATAAAGTATAATTTGCATGACCTTATACTATCTGTTCTTAATAATCTTTATATCAAGCTATTTCAATTGGAAGACACATTTCTGGGTAATTGGGCCAAAAGCTTTTTGTTTTATAAATGCTCAGGTTGAATCCTCTCTAGTTAATAGGAAAATTCTCTTTTAAAAAAATTCAAAATCCACAAAGGTGTTGGTTTGTTTCTAAATTTTACAATTAATATAATTTGATTTCCTTTAGGAGCAGGAACTGAAGATCCCTTCAATGAGCTTTCAGAATTAAATCATACTTGACAAGATATGACAAGATGTATAATGTTGCCAATATTGCATACATGAGGTCATTAGCTTCAGTTATAGGAGGAACAGAGTGCCTTTTCTGAAAATAGGATTATAGGACCACTACAAATTCCCATAATAAAGCACATTTATTTTGGCATATTCTTTCCTTAAAGTAAATATTGTCTCCAGTTCAGAATATCCTTCTCTAAATTAAGGATTTCTGGAGTCTCAGTGTTACATTTCATAACATGACATTTTATTAAACCTGAATATCTCTACTGTATAGGCTCATTTTCCAACATTGGATAAATCTATAAATCAGTATTTTTCTTCTCTTTCATATCAGATGAAATATCCTTCCTTCCCTTAGTCTCTGATAAAATTATTCTGCATTTATAACACTCATTTAACCTCTCATAAGTATCTCATAAGTGTACATAAATTAAATATGAATATATAAGGTAATTATAATATAGTAAACAAAACAAAATAAAACCCTAATATTCCTTGAAAAAAAAACACAGCAATTTTCTAATTGCTCCCATAATACTCTGATGCTTAGGTCTTCCTTTGATTATGCATTCTTTATAATACTCTGATCCAATACAGATCTCTCATATGTGGCTAAGATTATGACAATATTGTTAATTCTTGACTGAAGCAAAAAAAAAATCTTTTCATTCTTCCCTCTCTTTCCCCTCCCTTCCCCCTACCTTATCTTTTCCTCCCCTTCTCTCCATTTCCATTCTGTTTTATTCCATTCATTTTCTTCTCTTCTTCCACTTTACCCTGGGAAAACACCCCAGTTGACCAATTGGACCATCAATATGAAAAGCAATACGTTGAACACAGAGTCATCTGCATTCTTGGTAGTACACAGTAACTATAGGTAGTTGTCTTAGGAAGTGTCCAATCCAGAAAGTTTGTCAACTGTCATCATGTATGTACATTATGATTCATGCGTACCTGTTATGTTAAAGTCTCCCAAAGACTTTATTAATCTCAAGAATAATTTTTAGAACCTTTAAAGCTTTAGTTTTATTTTATGTGTATGTGTACTGTGCTTGTATGTGTCTTTGTGCCACATGTGTTCAATATCTAGAGTAAAGAAGAAGGCATTGGATATTCTGGACTGGAATTATAGATGGTGTAAGTCATCGTGTGGGTGCTGAGACCTGAACCTGGGTCTTCTAGATGAACAAACAATGTTCTTAACCACTGAGGCTCTTCTATAGTCCTCCAAAAGAATAATTACTAGTTATTTTATTTACATCAAGGAAATATAAGAAATACCTAACAGCTGCTTTTTTGTTATTAGAGAATAATTTTATGAATGTCAATCACATTGAGGTGCAGGTCTCATTTGCTCTTCTGCCACATGTCCTGTGAGTCATGAGAACATATCACACATAGAATAAAGGGACCCAAGTGAATCATGATGGATAGATAGTTATTGTTTGTTCAAAATTAGCTGTTTTAACTTATATGCATGTGCATTTGCATATTTGGTAATACTGAAGATTGGCAGTATGTTTCTCTATGGGATTAACCTTTTTTTTTGGGGGGGGGGCAAAAATCACAGTGCCCCTATAGATCTTCATTTTTCTTTAAGTCACTCCATTCTCCTGAGTTTCAAAACTCTCACATGCAATTCCATCACTGCTTTTTCTTCACTGTTCCTTCAGAATCTGAACTTGTCTCTTTGGACGTTTGGCTTTCTGTATCTTTCTAGGTGTGGTTAAGCTCTGATGGACCAGACAAAATGTCTGGTTTTGTTTTGTGAATAATTATTGCCATTATATCCTCTGTTGGGCACACCATAGCTCTTTGTCAGTTAAAGGTAATGAATGGGTTAAGAAATAAAACAGATCTGAAAGTGATTTTAAAGCTGAATATAGAAGATGGGAGCAAGAGCTAAAAGATTCAAAGTGGCAATATATAAAATAGTTGCAATGTTAAAAAGGCATGATATATTGCAACTGTAATCAAATATACTTACTGTTGATAATTTTGATTAAGGAAGTTGTTAATAGAGTTGTGTATTCAGGAAGGATATCATGACTTTATTTTTAGAAGCACAAACTCTCAAATTTACAAGTCATATGAATTAAATGAATCCAATGATCTACATGTAATTGAAAGCCATCCTTCCAGTGCCACAGAATAATTTTAATTGCAAATGTTATTAAACTGTCCTTGCAAATGTATTTATGTGAGTAAAGTTTCTCCAATCGTGGTAGTATTTGGTTGTTTCAATGCACATCAGACAGTTATTAAAAGCCACCCAAACTTAAAGTACTTTGCCTCTCATTTATTCCTTAAAATATTCACTTAAAATTAGTTTCTTATATGAGACAATGTGGGCTTTACATGCATGGCTTTATCCCAGAATAATCAACACTTACTTGTATAAGGGCCCAATTCTTCAATAGAGAAAAAGCTTAGAGTTGAAGAAGGTATATGAATCACTCGTCTCATGCCAACTACATGAAAACAACATCAAGATAGTCTGGTAAAACAGACATATCTCTGCAATTTATCTGTTATTATACCACAAAACACACAGTTTGCCTTGAAGGTTTCAGGTAACATTTTTTTAGTTGAGCCTTATAGTTATTCAGCTATGGGTAAAATCATTTAACCTTTCAAGGAGGTCAGATGTGAACTAAGATCATGACTATGAATTGTAGCAAACAATTGTGTAGCTGGTTGAAATGACTGTAAATTAATACTTGTGGTTCAAGTATTAATTTAATGTATTTATATTTCATGGCTGCCAAAAATTACATCTTCCTACAGCTATTGAATGACTCCTTAAATTTTCACCCCCAAAGCCAACATTACCCTTTTTAGTTAATGTAGACCCAGAAACCACAGGAAAATCACTGAACTGTAGAGCTCCCTAAAACCATTCAAGCTAGAGAAAGTCAAGACCACTGTTTCCACACTTCTTTCTTTACAAACTTTGTTTGTCTGTTAAAATCTATCTATCTTTCTGTCTGTCCATCCATAATCTATTGGTCTGTCTGTCTGCCTGTCTGCCTGTCTTTCTGTCTGTCTGTCTGTCTGTCTGTGTCTGTCTGTCTATCTATCATCAATCTATCTCTATCTATGAACAACAACAACAACAAAATGTTTCCCTATATTTTTTCCAGGTTCCCATCCCTGCATCCTTCCCTACTCTCCATTCTGGAACTTCTTTTTTTTTTTTTTTTTAAGGTTTATTGAGCTGATAGGAGGGCAGAGAAGAGGAAAAAGAGAGAAAGGGGGGGAGAGAAGAGAGAAGTAAAAGAGCTCTGGAACTTCTTTTATGTGACATACTATGTTATCTATCTATCTATCTATCTATCTATCTATCTATCTATCTATCTCTGTCTCTTTCTTATTTTTTTGAGAACTGTGATTAACATTATATTTTCAGTAACAACTCTCTCCTGATTTTGTTTGCTTTGCTGTATATGCATAATAATTAAAACTACTGTTTAAAATAATGTACATGTCCTATGTTCCTAAATACTGATGGCTTTTTATTTAGAATAGATGAGATATACACCATTTCTACTGTATCTTCTAAACTGAAACTACAACTTCTTTATATACCAAGGAAAGAAATCCTAACTACATAGATGAGTACTGCTTTATCTATTAACTGTATAGTTGTCTTTGTTTGGATTTAGTATAAAGGAATTCGCAGTCAGATATCATTATAGTTTTCCCAATAGCATCTGCCTAACACAGAGAACCATGTTGACAATTAAATTAAAACAAGTGCTACAGGGAAACATAAAAACATCTGCTTATTTTATAATATAATTATTATAAAAATATCTATAAAGTATCTATTCTTTTTTTGGACTTATTTTTTATGAGATGTTTTCTTCATTTACATTTCAAATGTTATCCCCTTTCCTAGTTTACTCTCTGAAAATCTCCTATACCTTCCCACCACCCCGTGTTCCCCAACCCACCCATTCCCACTTTCTGGCCCTGGAAGTCCCCTATACTGGTGCCTAGAATCTTCACAAGACCTAGGGCTTCTCCTCCCACTGATGGCCCATGAAGCCATCCTCTGCTACACATGCAGCTAGAGACACAAGCTCTGGGCAGTACTGGTTAGTTCACATTGTTGTTTCTCCTATAGGGCTGTAGACCCCTTCAGCTCCTTGGGTACTTTCTCTAGATCTTTCACTGGAGATCCTGTATTCCATCCAATAGATGACTGTGAGCATCCACTTTTTTATTTCCATGGCACTGGCATAGCCTCACAGGAGACAGCTATGTCAGGGTCCTGTCAGCAAAATCTTATTGGTAGATGCAATAGTGTCTGGGTTTGGTGGTTGTTTATGGGATGGATCCCCAGGTGGGGCACTATCTGGATGGTTCTTCCTTTAGTATTAGCTCCAAACTTTGTCTCTGTAACTCCCTCCATGGGTATTTTGTTCCCTCTTCTAAGAAGAAATGAAGTATCCACACTTTGGTCTTCCTTCTTCTTAAGTGTTTTGTGTTTTGAAAATTGTATCTTGGGTATTTGTGGGGATTGCAGGCTGATCTCCAGTCGAGCTGAGGTCTAAACCCTGATGGTCATAATTCACCTACATGACATGGTAGGCGTTCCCTCATGCTCCTGGAACTCTGGCCCCTGCCTAAAGTACCACCTCCCACAGCCCCCACAAGAGAAGCATGGTCAGTGGTCACTTAAGCAATGGCCCAAGATTCTGACCTTCAGACTACTCCTCCCCAGTTACCTAGCAACAGTGAAGACCATAAAAAGGGGTGCTTAGAGTGCCACACCTTCCTCTCTCTTACTCTTACTCTTATTCCTTTGTCCTCCTACCTTCAACTTCTCTCACTTCTCTTTCCTCTTCCCTTTCTCTTTGTTTTCTTCTTTTCTTTCTTCTCTCCTTCTTTTACTCTTTCTCTCTAGCCTCCCCCCCCTACCATCTCTCTTTCCCCTGCATTTCTATAATAAAGCTCTTAAGCCATAGAGTCTCCTCTATTCTGCTCCTTCAAGACTGCTGTGCACTCTGGTCAGTGTTGGGAACTTCTTTCCTCTTTCCTCTCTCCCACAACCCTGGCAGCTTTAGCAAAGTAGCTCCTGGAGGGGGCGGTCTCCAGGCAGGGCTGCCCCTTGGCCACCCCATGAAGAGTGAGATAGAGGAATACTCACCCAGGGATGAGTGGATAGGGCAGGTAGCAGCCTTCCCCTGCCTAACTGACCAGAGAATAGGGAAACTCTGGTGGGGTGTGGGCATCTTTTTCCTCTCCTACTTTCCCCAGGGCCCCCAGCCCACTCCCCCTTTATTTTGTTCCCGACAGGTATTCTAAGTTTCTGGGCTAATATCCACTTAGTGAGTGCATATCATGTGTGTTCTTTTGTGATTGGGTTACCTCACTCAGGATGATAGCCTCCAGATCCATCCATTTGTCTAAGAATTTCATAAATTCATTATTTTTAATAGATAAATAGTACTCCATTGTGTAAATGTACCACACTTTCTGTATCCATTCCTCTGTTGAGGGACATATGAGTTCTTTCTAGCTTCAGGCTATTATAAACAAGGCTGCTATGAACATAGTGGAACATGTGTCCTTATTACAATTTGGAAAATCTTCTGGGTATTTGCCCAGGAGAGGTATAGCTGGATCTTCTGGTAGTATTATGTCCAATTTTCTGAGGAATCGCCAGACTGATTTCTAGAGTGTTTGAACCACCTTGGAATCCCACCAGCAATGGAGGATTGTTCCTCTTTCTCCACATTCTCGCCAGCAACTGCTGTCACCTGAATTTTTGATTTTAGCCATTCTGACTGGTATGAGGTAGAATCTCAGGGTTGTTTTGATTTAAAATTCTCTGATGATTAAGGATGTTGAACATTTTTTTTTTCAGGTGCTTCTCAGCGATTCAGTATTCCTCAGTTGAGAATTCTTTGTTTAGCTCTGTACCCCATTTTTAAAATAGGGTTATTTGATTTTCTGGAGACAAGCTTCTTGAGTTCTCTGTATTAAGGAAAAGTAATTGTTGCTTCCTGTTATTTTTGTTGTTAGAATTGGGATTCTGTTCTTTTGGCTATCTTCTTTTAGATTTGTTGAATGATTACTTTCTTGCTTTTTCTAGGGCATAATTTCAGTCCTTGTATTGGTGTTTCCCTTTATTATCCTTTGAAGGGATTGACTGGTGGAGATATTGTGTGAATTTGGTTTTGTCATGGAATACTTTGGTTTCGCCATCTACGACAATTGAGAATTTTGCTGGGTATAGTAGCCTGGACTGGCATTTGTGTTTTCTTAAGGTATATATAATATCTATCCAGGATCTTCTTTCTGGCTTTCATAGTCTCTGGTGAGAAGTCTGGTATAATTCTAATAGGCCTGCCTTTAGATGTTACTTGACCTTTTCCCTTACTGCTTTTAATATTCTATCTTTATTTAGTGCATTTGTTGTTCTGATTATTATGTGTTGGGCAGAATTTCTTTTCCGATCCAGTCTATTTGGAGTTCTGTAGGCTTCTTTTATGATCATGGGCATCTTTCTTTAAGTTAGGGAAGTTTTCTTCTATAGTTTTGTTGAAGATATTTACTGTCCCTTTAAGTTGAAAATATTCATTCTCACCTAAACCTATTATCCTTAGGTTTAGTCTTCTAATTGTGTCCTGGATTTCCTGGATGTTTTGAGTTAGGATATTTTGCATTTTGCATTTTCTTTGATTGTGATGTCCATGTTTTCTATGGAATCTTCTGCACCTTAGATTCTCTCTTCCATTTCTTGTATTCTGTTGCTGATGCTTGCATCTATTGCTCCTGATTTCTTTCCTAGGATTTCTATCTCCAGAGTTGTCTCTCTTTGTGTTTTCTTTATTGTTTCTACTTCCATTTTTATATCTTGGATGGTTTTGTTCAATTCCTTCACCTGTTTGGTTGTGTTTTCCTGTAATTCATTGAGGGATTTTTGTGTTTCCCTGTTAAGGACTTCTCCCTGTTTAGCTGTGTTCTCCTATATTTCTTTAAGGGAGTTATTAATGTCCTGTATAAAATCTTCTACCAACATCATGATACATGATTTTAAATCTGAATCTTGCTTTTCTGGTGTGTTGGGGTATCCAGGACTCGCTGTGGTGGTAGTTCTGGGTTCTGATGATACCCAGTGTTCTTGGTTTCTGTTAGTAAGATTCTTATGTTTGCATTTTGCCATCTGGTTATCTGTAGTGTTAGATGTTCTAGGTGTCTCTGGCTGGGGCTTGTTCCTCCTGTGAGTCTGATAGCCTCTGTCAGCACTCCTGGGAGACCAACTCTCTCCTGAGTCAGGGGGTCAGAGCACTCCCTGGAAGCAAGCTCTCCTCTGGTTGGGAAGGTACACAGAGGTCTCAAGATCATCTCTGCCTCCTTGCTGAGGATAAAGGCCCAAAGTGACCCTGTCCAAGAAGCTTTGTTGCTTTTGCAGCCTGCACCTCTCTTGCATGGACCAGCCTCAGAGAGACTTCAGATAGAAAATGGAGATCATACCAGGCCTCAGTGTCACAGCACTCCCTAGAGGCAAGCTCTCCTCTGGCAGGGAAGGTGCACAGAGGTCTGAAGATCAGCTCTACCTCCTGTCTGAGGATGAAGGCCCAAAAGGACACCATTCAAGAAGCTCTGTTGCTTCTGTGGCCCATGCCTCTCCTGTGCGAACCAGCCTCAGAGAGACCCTGGATAGAAAATCAAAGGATCTATTCTTATCAACTGTTACCAAGAACTCACAGAGTCTGATAAGTACATTATGATATAAAAATCAAAATATAATCTTGGAACACCCACAATACACACATACAAACAAGTAAAAGCACACATGCTCACACACCCACAAACACAAAGACCTATAAACACACACACATACACAAACATACACACACAAATATACACAAATCACATACATGTACACACAAATATAACCACAGATTCACACACACACATACATACAAAGACATACATACAAACACAGACCTACAGTCAACACACAAAATATACATACACAGAGAATTACACAATACAAACACACACAAAAATATATACAGAAATACAAGAAATACACATACATGTACACAATCATATACACACAGACCCATACATTCATACACACACAAAAGACATATATACACAAACATACATATATATATATATATATATATATATATATATATATATATATATATACCCATACACATATACATACATATACACACAAATGCATCAATAAATATATGCACATGCAAACACAGAGAGACACAAACACAACAGGATGAGGCAGTCTGCCCCAGTCAGGGGCAGATTCTTATATTCTTGCCTTATAGATTTTAGAATTTTCTTCTTTCCATTTTTGGGAAATTAGAGTGGTTGAATGATATATACATACATGCATGCTCTCAGTGTAAATAAAAATGTGTAACATATTAATGTCTTTTGTTTGTAAAAAGCAGAACTCTCTGCCTCCATCAGCCTATGTAATGCAAACATCCTACCTCAACTCAAACAAGAATGTTGTAAGCAAACATACACCCCAGGGAAATCATTAAAAATCAATGACCCAGAGTTACACTGGCATATATTTTTAAAACGTTGTTTATCTGTCCTCATTAAAAAATATCTTTACACAAGGCAGTAATCCTCACTGTGTGAATTAATAACTGTGTTTCTTTTGAGTTCTATTGTTGTGCTTGTCTTATTCACGGTTCACTGCTTCCTGGTTCTGTTTTGTGTATCGTGCTATTTACATAGACACTGGATTATTATCTGCCTTCTGAAGTGACAGGCAAAAATCTGGAGCTTCTGGGAGCAGTGGGGAAATTGCTTGCATAGAAGAAATGTGCTTTGTGCTTTTATTTTATTTTATTTTTTAAAAGGAAAACAGCTATCCAGGCAGTATAAAAATCAGGAATGAGAAGCAACAAGGACAAAAGCATAACAAAGTAGATGATAGTATAGAGAGGGGGAAAAATGCTTGTTCTCTAAAGTACAACTGTGACAAATAAACAGGCATGAGGTTATTTCACTGAAGCCTCTTAAATTCTCAAAAGGCTGGTTGCATATTCAATAACACATACCCAATAGCCATCCTGCTGCATAGGGAATGTGTGCTAAGCCCTCTAGGGATGTCTGGAATCATGGATAGTACTACACTTTATTTTTATTTTTATTTTTATTTTTTTATTTTTATTTTTTTGATTTTTCAAGACAGGGTTTCTCTGTTTAGCCCTGGATGTCCTGGAACTCACTTTGTAGACCAGGCTGGCCTTGAACTCGGAAATCTGCCTGCCTCTGCCTCCCGATTAATTAATTAATTCTCTGCTGGGATTAAAGGCGTGTGCCACCACGCCCAGTAGTACTACACTTTATGTTCACTATATTGTTCTTATACTTAGGATAAAGAGTAATTGGTAAACTAGACAAGGCAAGAGACTCCTTGTTAGCATGTGTCTTTAAAATGTCAGTTTTATAGTTGCATCTTCTCAACCAAAGGCAAAACTTTACATTGCCTCATTGGATCTTAATTTCTGTTATTACTCTTGCACAGAAAACTTATTTTTGTATGGAATACTTAAACATATCATTGTGGTACCTCCAGTCAGATCTGATAGCTGAGACTACTGGGTGACCATGGGCCAAAGATATACACAGTGTGACATCTCACCATTAGGAAAATCAAGACAGGGAGATTGTATTTTGGTATTCAGAATAGTACATAATTTAAGAGAATACTTCTTTATTTCTGGAAATATCCAATAAATATTTTCAAACCACAAATGGTATGCGGGTTACTAAAACTATGGAAGACAAACCAGAGAGAAAGGATCATGGCTGTACTCTGAGAGGCATCAGGCTCTAGGAATGGGAAAGGAAATGGAGGCCCATGCATGGGGTGAGGGAGTGTATCGGGTGAGGGAGCATGCCTGTGCTGGCACTTCATCTGCACACTCACCCTGACTCAGCCATGTTCTGTTTTCTCATGTACATGTGAGGACAGTTCTTCCTGAGGGGTGTTATTATAACTGAGAATCAGATATATGTGAAACGAATGGGTCCCCTGTTCTAAATGACAAGTGATTTGAGCCCAGCCAGCACATTTCAAAGTATTCCTGGTTTTATAAACCATTAGCATCATTATGTCCACAAAAGGAGAAGAAGTCTACTCATGGCTTTTCAAGCCAGTCTCCACTTTAAGTAGGTTTTTTTTTTTTTCTTTTTTAAAGTCAATTGAAAAGTTGAGTTTAAAAATAAATAATTCATAAGAAGTAAGCTTTTGGACAAATCTTTCTGGAAGGCGAAAATTGTATAGTTGTGGCAGTATGAATATAGAAGGCTTTTTATTGTATTTTAGTAGAGTCACAGGGAGAGTATCCTTATATAAAAATAAGAAACATGACTAAAATCTCCCTTATTTTTACATTTGACTTTAAGAGTTCTGAAAAACATGGAAGATGGCTTTTGTCCTGCCTACTTTTCTTTCCCTTTTTTGTTCCTCTACAATTGACAATGTAATGGCCTCGCTGTCTGTTCAGATACCTCTGGTCTGAGAAGCACTTTTTCTGGGAGAGGACAAGACTCTAGCATATGTATAAATCTTTAAAGGATAATTGCATAATCACATTTGATTTTGCGTGGGTCACTTGAAACCATAGCTAGCACCAGATTTTCTTAGCTGCTGAAAATTAGCTGCTTCATAGAAATTCTAAATTATAGGTTTTGAGAAGGCAATGAGTCTAAAGTTTTCAAATGTAAATCACTTATGTATTAAATGCCTTTAAATTATCTGCACACATGTGTGGTTATGTGTACGTATACAAAAACACATACTCCAGTTACTTTCAAAATTCAGATTATGCTGCCTCAATAAATTTGTAAGGTAATTGTTTGAAGCACATGTTTAGAGTTAGAATCATCAGGTTCATCATAGCATGATGGGTTGGGCTTCAAGAAGTAGTAAAGTTCATGGTATGGTAAACCAGGGTCAACGGAACGGGGTGCTTGCACTCTCACCATTCTCCACTTTCTTCTGATTCTGCACAGGTCCCAATCCATGGGATAGTGCTGTCTTCCATTCAAAAGGAGTCTTTTCCTTTTATTTAACCTTTGGCTCTCCCACCCTCCCAAAAAAACACACTTGCAGCACTCTCCAGTCAAGCATTTCTGTCAATTTGTAAATGAAAATTAGCCAACATGTAGTTTCACTTGTTTGAGTGCTGATTCAACATGATATTCCTGATCTACTTTTCAATTGCTGAGACATAAAACCATGACCAAAAGACCCTATAAGATATTGTTTAATTTGGGGTTTGCAATTCAGAGGGTGAGCCCTGAACCATCCCAACCCTGAGCATGATAGCAGGGAGGCAGGCATGGCACTGAGGTAGTAGCTGGGACTTTACATCTGATCTATGAACACTAGGCAGAGAGAGCTAGGTTAGAAAAAAATGGAGTTTTGACATTTCGGTCCTGACCATCAATAAAACATCTCCTCCAATAATGCCACACTTCCCAAAATAATTCCACCAAATGGAGACCAAGGACTCAAATATGTGAGCCTAAAGTGGCCAGTCTCACTCAAACCACCACAACAGGTTCTATAAAATTCTAGTTCTTGCATTAATGGCTATAAAATATACCATCTTTAAGTCAGATCTAATGTAGATGTTCTTATTTTTTTGACTGAAGGAGGATGAAGACAGAGGGGTTGTCACTGAGAACCAACTGAGTCCCCAGGCTCCCTGATGTTTAAAAGATGAACCTAACATCTTGCTTAATCCATTCTCAAGGGTGTGTCTGATTTATGAAGCTTAATGTGCACTTGTGACATATCTGATTTACAAAGCTTTCTTGATTAGAGGGGAGGTTTTTCTTGGTCTACTATGATTGGTTTGTAAAACTCAGATTGTGCATTAAAAGCAACCTTTCTACTTTAAGAGGTTACTGCACAGAGCTTAAGGGCCCCAAATCACAAACCTTTGTTGTTTCCTTTACCAACTGTGTGGTCTCGGAATCATTTAAACCCTGTAAGCCTCAGTGGGTGTTTTGTTTGTTTGGTTTTTTGTTTTTGTTTTTGTTTTCTTTTTGTTTTTGATTTTTCATTTGTAATACGTGGATAACAGTAATAACTACTAATAGGTGTTCTGTCACAATTAAGTGAAACTTTGATTCTAAAGTCCTTAGCAGAGTTCCTGTGATATATCGTGACCTTTTAAATACTCCTGTTTGCTCTTGTTAATATAGTAGTGGAACACAACTTAGGCCCCTTTAAGAAAGAAGGTAGATTAATCTCCCAAACTCATATGTCTATGTCTTTTATTTCACAAGTCAGCACTGGACTCTGCCCCCTTTTAATATTTCTGTAGTGATCTTCAGTCTAGTATAATCTGTTCTCTTTAATTTCTTTCTTTTTTCACATTTCACTATTTCATTTTTGAAGGCATTAGATATCACCTTCCTAGAGTTTAATGTTTTGTGTTTGAAATTTTTATACTAAATATAAGAAAGTATATACTAAGTATTAAAATTATTATCAATTTTAAAATGATAAAATTAGATCAACTTTGTTAGGTGGTTTGAAGGTGGTTAAATTGTCAACATACTGTAAAGTTTTAGCTAGTCCTATGGTGTAAAAAATGCAAACCATAGGTTGTTAAAATGGTTAATCAGATAAAGGTACTTGTCAACAAGATGACAACTCAAGTTAATCCCTGGAACTCCCGTGGTGTCCCTGACTTCTGGGGACAATCTGGAATACTGGAATACTGAATAGAAATATTGGGGTTTACACACTCTCACCCCTTCAGACATAATAAAGATTCAGTAAAACAAACAAACAAACAAACAAACAAACGCGACAACAGAACTTACCTCTTGTCTTAGTCAGGGTTTCTATTCCTGTACAAACATCACAACCAAGAAGCAAGTTGGGGAGGAAATAGTTTATTCAGCTTACACTTCCATACAGCTGTTCATCACCAAAGGAAGTCAGGACTGGAACTCAAGCAGGGCAGAAAGCAGGAGCTGATGCAGAAGCCATGGAGGGGTGTTCTTTACTGGCTTGCTTCCCCTGGCTTGCTCAGCCTGCTCTCTTATAGAACCCAAGACCGGCAGCCCAGAGATGGTCCCACCCACAAGGGGCCTCTCCCCCTTGATCACTAATTGGGAAAAATCCCCACAGCTGGATCTCATGGAGGCACTTCCCCAACTGAAGCTCCTTTCTCTGTGATAATTCCAGCCTGCGTCAAGTTGACACACAAAACTAGCCAGTACATCTCTGAATTAAATAACATTCGAAGTGTCTGTTGTGTTTTATAATTCTAGACTGGGACTACAGACTGAGGGATCCACTGTCAGCCATGTGATGGGGAGGTTACTAGTTTTATTGGGTTTTCTCTTCTGTTACTGGGTTGACTTTTTCTGATGGTATTAGCTGAAAGAACTGTGCTGCTGACCACACCACCTCTCATTTGTTCCTAAGGGTAGACTGCTTGCTGACATGATGACCTGATAAATCTTGAAGACCAGAGCAGAGAAGAACACGATACCTGATGGGTTTGGGGGGTATATAACTGATCATGTCATTCCATTCAACAAAGCAAGACACACATCCCAACCTCAAAGAGTAGGGGACAAATTTATATAACTGAAGCAATGAAGTTCAAATTGCAAGTATGGACTTGTAAGTATGAGCTAGGGGACTGCCTCTCTGTGTCTGTGTGTGTGTGTGTGTGTGTGTGTGTGTGTGTGTGTGTGAATGTCTCTGAAATCCGTTTTCCACACCAGCTGTTTGGCATCTTTGTTTGTGATCTTAGCACTTGCCTGTGATCATTTCTCTCTAAGTTTGAAGAACTTCAAAGAATACTAAAGTACACATCTACTTGTCCTGGTTCAATGGAAAGGACTGTAACTGCCTCTATAAAGATAATATTAATGGGGAAATTTCTCATTAAGGATGACTTTAGCTGAGTGCCTACAGTAGTGCTTTGCAGCAATGAGAAGAAAAGCTTTGGAATTACTTCCTAGCCATCTGTCTTTATTTTGCTAAACTACTAGACTGACTTGCCCCAAGAAAGCCATGCATGAGGTAGCAATGGCGGGAAAATCTACACAATAATTTGCAAACACAGATTTCTGTGCTTTTTATGGTCAAAAGAGGAATTCAGTTTGGGCTGTATAGCCCTATGGCAACACTGCAAAGCCATTGCAAGGTACCCACTTCCAAATTTATCTTTGCCTAGAGCCTCATCTGATTTATTTTAAAGTATATTTCTCCAAGATGCCCCAAAGTCAAAACATTATTTACAATGTGGGCCTAGAAACACAGCATACTACATCTATTTTCTAGAACAAAGGAAGGTGGGAAATTCGTTCGTATGACGGCAAGAAAATATAGCTCCTTATTTATTTACAACCTTCTCCCACTTTGAAAGAGTAGCTAGCTTGCACAGTTGGCAGCAAGTTAAGCCACACATGAAGCAAAATGGAAAATCAATCTTTTGTATCAGTGTGCTCTTGATTGAGCGGCACCTGTATGCTTAGAGAGAAAGAGGAGAGAGATTTTGCAGTTATTGATCTCAAAGTCATTATCGCCCATGTTCAGTGATAGCACGCTAGCACTTTGTTTCCACCCAACATTTGTTTGAATTACTAGAAGAGGGTAAGGAGACAAAAAACAGCCATTGTCTCTCTTGAGCATCATAGCCATTGAATTTGGACCATTGAATCTGTTCCTCTGGGAATCAATGGTTTCTCTCTGTATTTCCCTGGGACCCACATAGACACACTTGGCCACTGACATTCTCATCGAAGTGAGTGATTGGACTTGCTTTCTAGAGGAATGTCATTCTTCTGGAAGGAAACTGAAACTTCCTAAGCCTGTATCTGAACACCAGTGTACAAATTTTTCATTTTTATTATGTTATGTATTCACTCTATGCTGACTGAATTCTAAAGAATGACTGCTGGAAGTTTTATTCTCCACAAAAGGTGCATATAATGAATACTCTAAATTGTTGCTACTAGGAAATTTGCATGCAGAGGAATAAAGGAGGATAATTTTTGCTATAGGATTCCTTCTGTTATATACAAAAGAACTGATTATTAATGTGATTTCAGTAGCTGCCTACTGACCACAAAAAATGCATCAAACATCATCCAAATAGTATTGATAATATCAAGATATAGGATGAAATATTTCCTGAACTCTAAGAGGCAATGCAGTGCCATAGATGATTCAGTGCAATGAGGTTTGTGGTGATACTATTTGAGAAATAGAATTAAAGTTAATTGGAGTCCATAATCTGAAAGTTTGCTTTGAATTATAACAACTGGAGTCTTCCCGGCAAAGGTGATAATTGGGTGGGTGGGTGGTCCTCCTATGGGGTATAACCATGACCAGTATTTTCATTTTGTATAACGTTGTATCCCTCATTCTATCCTCGGCTAACCTATGGTCTGTGGCATGGATACTGTCACTGCTTTGTTTTGCATTGGAAATGTTTTAGACTATTCCTTCTTGCTGTGTTGTGTTCCTTCTGTTTATAAAGACTGCCTCAGCAGAAATGTGCTCAAGTTATACCTATCTTAAAACCAATGAGGCTTTTAGCAGAGGGAGTAAAATAACATTTCTCTGCCTTTATGTTTCTTCATTCAATTGCAGCTGCCCTCATCAACTCTTCTTTCCTTAGGGCTATAAATAGAGCCTTCTCTAGACGTGTTCCTTCTACACTGGGGAGAGGATGAATGCGTTTTCTTCTGTTGTATAAAGCACAGTTTGGGATGAAAGTTTTTGTTAGTTTTCTGCAGTTTGCCTTATACATGTAATATCCTAGCCTCAGAGTCTCTAGTAATATAGGAGAACTAGGAAAATAAAATGTAGCGATGCATTAATAATAATTTGTGTCCCTAGGAAGGAAAAACAAATTGTTCAAATACATCCTATGTGTATTCTGATTCTTTACTCAAGTCTGTCTATAAAGTCTACCATCTAAACCAGAAGTTAGTGTGCCACAGCTGCTAATCAGGCAGCATCACATAGGTATAACAAGTCCCTGATTGATATTCCAGCTAAAAGCAGAGTAGGTTGTTTATAGATTAATTGGCTCTCACCCAGAGACGTAAATCTTCACAATTGTCAGTATATACTAAAAGGGAGTTTTAATAAATTATAGTCTCATCTCATAATTTACAAAATAACCTCCATCAGATTCTTGTGGCATAGAAGCTGCCATTCTTAACAAAATGTGAACAGGTGATTAAACAGGTTAAATTTGTTCAATGTGATTTATCTCCAGTTGCATCTATTCTCCTGTTAATGACACAAGTGTGAGTGTGGAGGGAAATACATGTATATAAATGCCCATGTTTGTCTTCATGACTGAATGGAATTGTGTTGTGCATATATACTACAGTTTCTTTAGTCATCTCATTGTTGTTGGACAACAAGTTTGAGTCCACCCCTCAGCTACTGTGATGATTGCTGCAACAAACATTATCATGCAAATATTTCTTTGCTATGTCTACTTGCAGTCCTTGCAGTAAACATCAATACTCAGAAACACAAGTATTTTTCTCTTATTTATGTTTTTCTCTCATTCAGGGTTTCATATGTTCTAGACATTCATTAAATCATGTAAGTACATGTGACATAAAAGTAGAAGTAAAATTGTCTATGGGACAAAGTGCTGTAAAAGAAGAGTAGGATAGGTAGGCATGTAAGATAGTCGATGGAAGTGTCAGGTACATCATGGAAGCATCGAGGGTCGGTGCAGTTTCGCAATTAAGCAATGGCAAGTTTGAAATAACTAAAACATTAAGTGAATGTTTCCTAAGCTTTGTAAAAATAGAGTTACAATCTGGTCCTCCGGGCTGCCTGTAGGAAATGGCAGTTTAGTGAATATCCATACTAAAGGAATCGCTTGTGGGGTAGATTTAGAATCTCTAGGATGGATGGTATTTTAGATGGCAAAGCCAAGAGCAAGGCTCAAGGATGGAAAGAATTTGAGGAAGCACAGTGAGGTCAGAGAGAACAAATGCACTAAAGAGAATGGGTTGTACCGAGTTGATTAGAAAATACACCATCTGGGTTTGGCAGGATGAGGTCAGTAACTGATTTGGTGGCCTGTGAAGACAGACACCAGATAGAGGTAGGTTAACCAGTGGAGAGTCTCTGCTCCTCAGTCACAAGGGGACCCCTCCAACTGGCACTGAGGTGAACAGGACATGGAGAATATGAACAGAAATCTGCCATGGGTGTTTCTTCTTTGTCTTCTGGAGTTGGGAAAAATAGCAAGCAAATGGTTTTGAGGTAAAAGATATTTAGGAAGGTTTTTCAGCTATTGCATGGCCTTATTTCCTTGCTGTAGTTTATTTATTAGAATGTTTGCTTGCTTGCTTGCTTTCCTTCTCTCTCTCTCTCTCTCTCTCTCTCTCTCTCTCTCTCTCTCTCTCCCTCCCCCTCCCTCCCTCCCTCCCTCCCTCTCTCCCTCTCTCTTTCTGAAATTATGTTGATAAGCTCCCCTTTTTTTCCCATTGAAAACAGATTTTTTTCTTACGTAATATATTCTGATTACAGCTTCTCTTTTTACTCCTCCCAGTTCCTCCCCACCTCCTCCAACCAGATAGAATCTCTTTCTGCATATCATTATAAAATAATAATAATATCAAAATAATAATAAAAAACAAAAACTAACATGCTAGAATTGGACAAAACAAACAGAAATGAAAAGAGCCCAAGGGCAGGTGTAAGAATCAAAGCCCCACTTTCTCACACACTCAGGAGTCCTCCCAAAATACTAAACTGAAAGCCATAATATAAATGCAGAGGGTCTAATGCAGACCCATGTAGGCTCTGTGCATGCTGCCTCCGTCTTAGTGAATGATAATGTTGATTTAGAGAGCATGTCTTTTTGGTATCCTCCATCTCTTTCTGCCTTACAGAAGTGGCTCTTACACTCATTCTGTTTTTTTTTTTCTAAGGATTGCTAAACCCTTATGGGAGGAATTTGATGGTAAAATTCCATTTAGGACCAAGTGTTTAAAGATCTCTCACTTCTGCCCATTCTTTCTGTGGGTCTCTTATCTGTTTTCAGGAGGAAGCTTTTCTGATGATGACTGAGCAAGGCACTGATCTATGAGTACAACAGTATGTCATTATGGCTCATTTTATAGCTACATTTATACATAGCTATTCATTTTATAGCTCATTTTTGTTTGTTCTAGTCCAGCAATATTTAGTTTTATCATATTTGCCTAGGCTATGTAGTCTTGGGTTTTTGTTTTGTTTTTGTTTTGTTTTGTTTGTTTGTTTGTTTTTTGGATATTTTGTGTATTTTCATTTTAATTGTTATTCCCTTTCCCAGCTTCCCCTCCAACAGCCCCCTCTCCTCGTCTCAGGTTCTTTGTCACCCACACATAGAGTGAGCCTTAACTCAGATCAGATTTTGGTTAATTACTACTACAGACTTCACTCCACTATTGTTTTTAGCATATCTTTCAAACAGAAGAGCATTGCAGATTAAAGGGTTTGTAGAACAACAATATCATCCAACCAAACCTCCCAGAGCTCCCAGGGACTAAGCCACCAACCAAAGAGTACACACAGACATACTCATGGATCCAGCCTCATATGTAGCAGAGGATGGCCTTGTTGGGCATCAATGGAAGGAGAGACCCTTGGTCCTGTGAAGGCTCGATGCCCCAATGTAGAGGAATGTCGGGGCGGGGAGGTGGGAGTGTGTGGGTGGAGGAGAACCCTCATAGAAGCAGGGGGATGGGGATGGGATATGGGGGTTACAGAAGGGAGAAACCAGGAAAGGGGATAACATTTGAAAGGCAAATAAATAAAATACCCAATAAAAAATTTAAAAGAAATTGTTATTGTGAACACACACACACACACACAAAAGGGTTTGTGGCTGGGTTAAAGTTTATGTTTCTCTTTTGGAAATGTGTAATGTGCCTTCCTGCACAAAACTGATAGAATGTAGGGATGAAGGTTCTATGTGGGCACCAGGTCTACTTCCCCATTGTAAATGAGTTCTGTAGATGTTATCTGCGGCAATGGGACTTTACTGTCATTTTGTAGACAGCAATCTATAGTCTTAGCAGCCTGGGTTGTTTAGGGATTCCCACTGAATCTCTTTGGCTAACACCTCCATAGATGTAACCCAAGCTAGGCACTGAAAGCTTCATTTGATGACAGGAGAAGTCCAGTGGGAGGCTCTGTCCCCCCATTATTTGGTTATTTCGTTTAGTTTGACCCAATGGATGTTTATATTTTATGAAGCTTTTGCTGTCCTAGGTTTGTGTGCTTCTCTGCACATTTTAGCTGTCTTTCCCCACTTCTACCTAATCCTCCCATCCCACTCACTCATCCATAGCCATCTGTTTTATTTCCTTTTATAATGAGATCTATCTTTTCCTTTGAGTCCCTTACTATAGCATAGGCTCTGTGGTTATATGAATTGGAGCTCAGTTACCATTGATTTGGCAGCTATTATACACTCACAAATAAGCAAACACATCCCAAACACATCTCCAAGTGCTTCAATTCCCATCTTCCTGAGACACCACCACACTGATTTTCACAGTGGCTGGACAGGTTTGCACTCCCACCCCAATGGATGAGTGTTTCCTTACTCCACAATCTTGCCAGCATAAACTGTCACTTGTTTTGTTAATCTTAGACATTCTGACAGGTGTAAAATGATTTTTTTTTTATTAGAAACAACCAAGAAACAGCAACAAGACTTTGATCCAATCTGCCTTCTGGTTTGAAGGAAAATTTTTATAGTAGTTGTTAGACTCTGATGCCACCCATGTGGGATTTCCTCATAGCATGGGGCTACATGGGATTTGAGGGATTTAGATGCAAAGAGAAGAAAAATGCAAACCCAAAATGATAATGATTATTAAGACACTTTCTGTCCAAAAGATGTGAGCACTACTTATAGCTGTGGATAGCAGTTACTCAGACACAGGCTGGAGATCTTGCCAGGGATCTGACAGTGCCAGTGGTAGGGAAGGCAGGGAGTGTAATTGCTCCTCTATCTATGATTATGGCCAACAGATTTGACAATGTTGGGGCTCTGCAAGATACTAGCATCTGGGAGAATGTAGCCACAACAGTAAATATTCTATAGTGAGCAAATAGGCAATGGAGAAATAAAGTACAGGTTTGAAAACATTCGTGTGAAAAAAGGATTTGGTAGATAGTAGCTATACTTGGAAAAGACTTCTTTTATTTTTATTTTTTATTTTTATTAGATATTTCCTTTATTTACATTTCAAATGCTATCTCCTTTCCTAGTTTCCTCTCCAAAAATCCTCTATCTCTTCCCTCCTTCCACTGTTCCCCAACCCACCACCTCTTGCTTCCTGGCCCTGGTACTCCCCCACACTGGAGCATAGAGCCTTCACAGGACCAAGGGCCATCCTCTGCTACACATGTGACTGGAAACGACATCTATGGGATTGAGGATTAAACATTTTAAATCTATGGCCAACCAGATGGCTTAGTGGGTAAAGCCACTTGTCCTGCAAACATAGAGACTGAAATGGATCTTAGAATATTTGTAAAGATGGAAGAGGAAAACTGACTTCACAAGTTGTCCTTTGATCCATGTGTTCTGGATCCCCTCAACCCTGTACCAATACTAATAACAAACCTTAAACTTCCAAAATTTTGATCTCAAAATCCATTGCAAGGGTTCCAGATGGGGTGGTCTGAAATACTCAGCTATGGAGACAAATGTTGCATCTTGGATCTTCCTAGACAAGCAACAAGCTCCAATAAAAGGGGAAGTGGCTGCATAACCCTGTGTAGGATTATGAAGAAAGTGTTGAACAGATATGGATCTAATAGAGATTTGTCATGGAAAATGTCTGTACTGCCTGATACCTTGGCCAAAGATAGGACTCTTTCCATGTATTTCATGTCTTTCTGTCTCTGCCTCTCTCTCTCTCTCTCTCTCTCTCTCTCTCTCTCTCTCTCTGTGTGTGTGTGTGTGTGTGTGTACGTGTGTGTGTGTGTGTGTGTGATGTGTATATAATCATGTGTGTGATTTGCAACTATATGTTTGTGCACAGGTACATGAGTTCCACAATTTTACATGGGTCAATGAAAGAACAAACTGTGTGTCAATTCTTGCCTCCTACTGTGTTTGAGATAGTTTCTCTCCCCTCCTCCTTCCCCTCCCCCTCCCCCTCTCCCCTTCCCCTCCCCCTTTCCTTCTTTCTCTCTCTCTGGTTATTGTAGGCCAAACTCTACCTGGCCTACATGTTTCTTCAAGTCTGTCTCTTCCTCTTTTCTTACTGTGGGTCCACTGAGCTTATAGACCCACGCTACTCAGCTTTAGTGCATTCTGGGGAACTGAATGTAGGTGTTCATGCTGGCCCAACACTTGCTTCCATGCAGAGCTATCTCCTAGCCCAAGATGTTCATTTTTAAAGGGAAAAAAATACAAGGTTGAGAAAAATATTCATCAGTCAGTTTGCTGACAGTCTACTGCCAAATTTCAGGATGTGCAAACAGATGTCTGTGTGCATTTGGAGAAGTTGCTTGTAAATTCATTGTAGCAGATGTTTATGAAGGACAGTGTGTACAAACTATATCCACTATAGTCCACATGATATTGCTATTTATTGTGGTTAAAAATGATGTAAAGTGGGGCAATGTTCTTGCATGTGGAGAGTGTGTTTTATTTTGACTTTATCATAAAGTAAAATATCAATAAAACAAGGCAAAAAGACTTTTATAAATCATTAACATTCCAATAAGTCTAGAATTCCCTTTACCTATACTAGATCAATTTTCCTCTGTTCTTCCTATAAAATGGCCAATGCTATGATTTTCCATATATTTTCCTACTTACAAATATAACATATACTGAGAAGCAGAAGAAATAAATGCTAATATTTGGAATGTATTCAGAAAACATATCTCACATATATTGAACTGTTCTGTTCTTCTAAAATACACATACTTTGGGTATCCTTGATGATCTAATATAATAGCCCATTGTATAAAATACCACCATTTTTTTTTAATTTCTTCTGTTTTAGTGAGGGTTTTAGTGCTGTGAATAGGCACCATGACCAAAAAGAAAACATTTAATTGGGACTTCCTTATAGGTTCAGAGGTTTAGTCCATTCTCATCAAGGCAGGGATGGTGCAGGAGGAGCTAAGAGGTCAGTATCTTGTTCTGAAGGCAAATAGGAGGAGACTGAAATCCACAGGCAACTAGAAAGAAGCTCTCAAAACCCAAACACAGAGTGACATACTTCCTCTAACAATTCTATACCTACTCCTACAAGTCCACCCCTTCAAATATTGTCACTTTCTAGGCCAAGCATATTCAAACCACTACAGTTGGAATGCCTTAATCCATATTTTGTTCCTTTGTGATTAAATTGATAATTAGATTGTTTTCTTCACAGAAAATTCTCAAGCATCCCAATGTTCAATGCAGTATGATAGTGTCTCCATCTCCTTTGACAGTTATTTAGTTGTTCTGCAATATGTTTGCTAAATTTAATATTCAGAAGTTTTCATTATTTATTGTCTCCATGGTCTTAACCATAATCACGTATTTGACTATTTCTAATCTGTCATGAAGGTAACACTGTAGTACAGATTCAGGAACATGAATGTCTTTGCGCCCATGAAATACAAACTGAGTGGTTAGCTTTCAAATTTCAAGATCCTAAGACACACTTTGGTGTCTACATTCATTGTAAATAATAGAGAGAGGACTAGGATGAATCTCTTCATGAATTGCCTGCCATTCATTTGTGCATTCACTTTCATTATTCTTTGCTCTACCTGACATTGTGGAAGAGTTTATTTGGTGGGAGATGATATTCTTGCTCAGGGATATACAGCTTTGACAACAAACATGTCTCCTAGCACTTACTGTCAATTTGAAGGTTACCAAAAATCACCAAGTAAAACAATGAGCTGAAATTTGATATAGGAATGAAGTTATAAATAATAATTTAAAATGCATGAGAAAGTGTTTGAGGAAAGAATGAAATGTTCAGGTAGTAGCATCAGCAATAGCAATAAAGGTTTAAGATGCAAAATGCTGTTCTAAGACAATTATGTATCAAACCTTCTTTGCACAAAAGCTCAGTGAGTGAGGTGGTACATACAACTTTTCTTTCATAAAGTCAAAACAGAAATCCAGAGGTGTAGATAGCTTTCTGAGGTCCTACAGCTTGTTGACATGGACTGGTAGGAGCAGTATCTTGAAAAGGTCACACTTGAAGTAAGGACAAGCTGAAAAGAGTCCCATGGAGTCAGGATAAAGATCAAGTACAAATGCTTTGCAGGCAAGGTGCTTGATCTATTCCTGGAAAACAGAGGCTGGTATGGGAAAGTTTCTGGAAACTTCTTTATCAAAAGATTCCCATTGAAACAACTTTGAGGCATCACATATTTTATCTGAAGTAGTGATAGATAGCATGTGATCTGAAAATAAAGAATCTGGAAATTAGTATTTTGGGCTTTTCCATGGTAGACTGGGGCTCTCTGGGACCACATAGAGAAGGAGGCTAGCATGTCAGTTGTGGCATTTTATAAGATGTAGTTTGGAGTCGTAATAACTTGGATATAACGGATAATTTTATTTCTACCTAATAGCTTCAAAGAAGAGTTATAGAAGTCAGGCCTGCTAATTTTGAAATAGCCTAACAGCTCTACAATAGTAAATAAGTTACTTATTAATCTCATGCCACTGGGCTCTATCCCAGCACTTAGTGTAGTCAACTTTGACCAGTTCCTTGGATAAAGACATATAAATATACTATTCAACTTGTGGGTGACATATAATGACATACTAACAGAGAATAAAAACAATAATACCAATTAAATAGGCTGAAAGTAACATTATATTCAAAACAATATAATCTTAAAGGTGAAAACATTAAAGTTTTACATTAAGTTTAAGTACATGTATACATGTGAATGTATATGTGTTCATCTCTCTCTCTCTCTCTCTCTCTCTCTCTCTCTCTCTCTGTGTGTGTGTGTGTGTGTGTGTGTGTGTGTGTGTACTAATAATTAAATATCCAAAAGAGTAGATTCTTCAGACTTAATAGAATAGATTCAGGTACAAGATAAGTTTTCAGTTATTAGCTGAATGGAATAACTTGAGGATGCCTAAATCAAAAGAGGCCTTCTATTTTATCCCTGATATGTCATGGTGCATGGGGGCAAGTACGTTTAAAATTCTTTAAATTACAAATGCTCCTAGTAATCTTAAATCCAGTGGACTCTAGGAGATCTGTGTTCCTAAATTTGCTCTTTGCACTTAGTAAAATGTAAATGTCCTGGATTTGATGGTAAAATCCCAGTACCTAGGAAGTGGAAAAAAGAAGCCTACCAAGTCTATATAGACATTCCAGACCAGCCTTGGTTACAGAGTCAGACCCTGCCTCAAACTAATAAAAGAAATAAAAAACTAAAGGAGTAAAACAAAGCAACACACCTTTAATTGTCTTACTAGAAGAGTAAGATGAATGTCAAATATTTCCTACTAGAAGATTACACACCATATTTGTCAGTAATACACACTCTTCTTTAAATCATTTTAAGGTGCTTTGTCCAAGAAGGACTAAAGTAAGCCACCATGGAAATAAAGGTGTAATAGTTTGAATGAACAGTGTTGCCCCAGGTTCAAATATTTAAATACTTAGTCCCAGGATTGCAGAGCTGTTTGGAGAGACTGTAGAACCTTAATGGAAGAAATGTGCTGCTGTTGTTCAGTTTGGGGAGTAGCCTCACCTCACTTCCAGCTTGCTTTCTCTCCTTCCTGACATGATCCCTCAGCTTCCTACTCCGGCCACCTGTTGTCATCCCTTCCCCCAATCTCATTGTCTCCAGTGAGCCAGAAAAAGTTCTTCTTTAAATTGATTCTGATTATGGGGTTTTAGTAGAGCAACAAAAAATAACTAATTATGAGGTCCGGGAGCTATGGGACCCCCGAAGCAGGCCCAGAGGAAGAGTGGGGTTGAGACTTATCCCAAACCTAGAAATCTCATCCTGAGATCTGCAGGTGTAGAATAGCTTCCCATCTGTCCTGGGCCTGCATGCCCTGGTGCACATAGCCCTGTGCCCCTACCTTTGCCAGGTTGAACTTTTTTTCTCATCATCAGGTAGTGTTCAGCAGCACCTGGAATTCCTCTTGATGCTAATGAAGCATCCCCAGTACTCTGGCCAATGATGTACACTCTCCCCCTAAAGGTTTACATAGCTTTTGATCCTCCATTGAAATGAGCTATCTCGCTGACTCCCTGGAGTTTGTTTGTTGCTCTCCCCATCCTGAGGTCACTTAGCTTCCAGCCATTCTCCCTTGCCTCCCTTCCCAGGATCCACTGGTTGTGATTGAGGATGGGCAGGGAAATGGAGCCTAAACAGCAATATAATATAAAAGGTTATGGAAATGAGATAACGCGTGCATAATCTGAAGAGACAGAGAGAAATTTAGTATGACCATAGAAGCTGGAGTTCAAAACCTGCCGTTACAAATATTACAAACTGTTGGGTCAAATAAGGTACACTGTTTATGACAAAGGGCAGTGGTTAAGGCCTGGGATCACTGTAATTATCTTGGAACAAGATCTTTGCATTTACCTCGTACCTACCAAAATCATTTATATAGTTAATTATCTTCCTAACATGTATTATCTATATAGCTGAACCAAGGTGAAGCTAGCTTAGTGAGGCGTGGTTCTGTTTAGCAAACCAAAGAAAAATTAGTTTTGCCAAACAGTAGATTTAGATGCCTTAAGAGGAAGCATGTTCTCTTACACTAGAAATACTAGCAGAGATTGTGGCAGAAATGGGAAGTAGATGTTGGTAGTTTGTTGGTAGTTTGCCCCAATTATCAAGACAGTTCATGTTCTCTCATAATACTCCAAGTCAGAAAGATAGGTGGTATGGGAAAACTTAAAAACAAACAAACAAAAAGTGTTGATGGAAGAATTTGGGGAAACTGTCTATAAGCCATCAGGACATAAGGAGAAAAGTCAGCAGCATAAGTCAATGGCCAGGATTTCCAGGAGAGAGAGTGAGGAGATGCAGATCCAAAAGAATGTTCTTCATTTCCGAGACAGTCATAAACTTATCCACAGCGACAGCAATTAAATAAAGTGTAACCGGGCAGCTGTCTCAATGTACAAGGTGCTCACCTGGAAAAATAAAAGTATATATTCCTCCCCAGAAAACAACCAACTCGAGCTTATGACAGGGCAGCATCTCAAGGTTCTCAAATCAATTTATAAAACATGATTGTCAAATAATTTGTGGTCCAGAAGAGATTAAGTCTGATCTGTTTTTAATTATTGTAATTACCAAACTGCTCTGTACACTCTGTGTTCTTAATCATAAAAGCAACCAAACTTGCAGGCAAATAGATTTAATTTTACGGTGTTTTCATCTTAGCTTCTGTCATTTGAGAACTCTTCTATTCCAGGAGCTTACTTTCAACCCTCAACAAATACTATTCACTATTCCTGCAGCTCTGATTAGAGGTTGTGAGATTATGCCAATCTATGCAAATTCACAGACCCATGAGACAGAAAAAGAATGAAGAGACAGTTCTCAAAGGGGACATTTCATCTTGGTGCTCCGTGTGTGTGTGGTATATATTCTGTGGAAATGTTTTGGATTTTAAACCAATGGCTGGTGGGCTTGCTCTCTTCTCCTTTTACTTTCTTTAAGATAAATATGGGAATGCAAGCTGGTTCAACCACTCTGGAAATCAGTCTGGCGGTTCCTCAGAAAATTGGACATAGTACTACCTGAAGACCCTGCAATACCCCTACTGGGCACATATCCAGAAGATATTCCATCTGGTAATAAGGACACATGTTCCACTATGTTCATAGCAGCTTTATTCATAATAGCCAGAAACTGGAAAGAACCCAGATGTCCCTCAACAGAGGAATGGATACAAAAAATTTGGTATATTTACACAATGGAGTACTACTCAGCTATTAAAAACAATAAATATATGAAATTCCTAGGCAAATGGATGGATCTAGAGGCCATCATCCTGAGTGAAGTAACCCAATCACAAAAGAACTCACATAACATGTACTCACTGATATGTGGATATTAGCCCAGAAACCTAGACCACCCAAGATACAATTTACTAAACACATGAAACTCAAGAAGAAGGAAGATCAAAATGTGGACACGTCACCCCTTCCTAGAATTAAGCACAAAGCAGACATTGAAGGAATTACAGAGATCATGTGTGAAGCTGAATCCAAAGGATGGACCCAATGTCTGTGGCTGCCAGGGATCCATCCCACAATCAGCCACCAATCATAAACACTATAGCATACGCCAGCAAGATAGTGCTGAAAGGGCCCGGATATAGCTGTCTCGTGGGAGACTATACCAATGCCTGGCAAACATGGAGGTGGAAGCTCACAGTCAGCTATTAGATGGAACACAGGGTTCCCAAAGAAGGAGCTAGAGAAAGTTCCCAAGGAGATGAAGGGGTCTTCAACCCTATAGGTGGAAGAATAACATGAACTAACTAGTACCCCCTGAGCTCATGTCTCTAGCTGCATATATAGAAGAGGATGGCCTAGTTGGCCATCATTGGAAAGAGAGGCCCCTTGGTCATGCAGACTTTATATGCCCCAGTACAGGGGAACACCAGAGCCAAGATGTGGGAGTGGGAGGGTAGGGGAGCAGGGCCGAGAGGGGGGAGGGTATAGGGAACTTTCTGGATAACACTTGAAATATAAATGAAGAAGTTATCTAATAAATATTGGAAAAAAATTTAAAAAAAAAAGAAAGAAAGAAAGAATAGGAAGCCCAAGAGTTTGTTGATTGAATTAAAAAAAAAAAGATAAATATGCAAGCAAGAGAAAAAAATATTGGAATGCTCTCCTGACATGCCAAAATTATGGTTAAGACTTTTACTTACATTTCCATAACATTTTATATAGAGCATTAGCCACAGGATGTATTAAAAATACAAATTTTAGGGTACCCTTTTAGACCTTAACAAAGCAGATTTCTAGGCAAGTGTATTCTAGAGACGCATATTTTAAGAAGATAGATATATGACATATGGTAGTTGTATAGCTGCCTTGTTCTGAAAATGTTTCACAATTCTGCTAATGGTTTTAGGGCCATCAGAAGAACAATATGGTTGTAAGTATTTCTGTGCTGAGAGTTTTCAAAGAAATTGACTATTTAAAAATCATGATAAATTGATTGATTGCAATATATTGGCAAGTAAAGAAGTGAATACAGAAGCTATATGAACTTTAGTTGTCTATATTGATACAATGATGGTTTGCCAACTGCCTCTGTGTGTGTGTGTGTGTGTGTGTGTGTGTGTGTATTTTTTTACTTTGAACCTAACCAAAGGGTGATTTGAGCAAAGCTTATGGCATCTCTATTCACACAACTCAGGGAAGAAAAAAACCAGTGTACGTAGGCTGTTTCATTTCCTGGGCAGGGAATTGAGTACCATTCAGCGGTACTGAAAATAAGGAAGAGTTATGATCCAGGTAATAAAGCATGATCGATGGCTCGGGGGAGGCCAGTTGGCGTTTTTATTTACCCTTTCCGATAACAGAACAACAAGAGGGCACTCATTCAATTGGGGGAATCAAAGAGCAGCACATTCAAAACAAATGATAGGAACCATCTCAGCCTGGAGTGAACTGAAGACACTGGCTACTGATCGTCAGGGGAGATTACCGAAGCAATTAGACATTTGTGGCCACATAATGATAACATTTTATAACCCAAATAGGTAGAATAAATTTGACAATTTTGGCTAAGGTTGGCTTATTTTTCTTTAAGAAATATCTGTCTTACTACTTGAAAAAAAATAAATACAAATAAAGCATTGCTTGCACTCAAATAGATGATGGAATACTCTTTTACCACGAATCATTAAATCTATGAGAAGAATGAAGGGGTCTTCAAGACTAGGTCACTCTCATATTTGAAGATTGGCTACAAATACTCTTGGGTAACTGCAAATTGTTGTATTTGCAGCTAAGATTTATTACCACAGCATAACTCTAAAGATAGAGTGTGGGGAAAGTCACAGGAAAAACTCTGTGGGCAGATTCCTGGGGCAGGGTTACTTATGCTCTCTGCTTCCCAGGGAGGGTCTCACAGAAAGTGCTTTGCTCCAGCAATGAGAATGAAGGGACACACATGTAGTGCCTCTGTTCAGAAATGACTGTTAATGGAGGCTGACCTCGACAGTGCTCTTCCAATAGACCAGTATTTGAGGTTCCAATAAGTAAAGTTTGTGTCAGACATCATATTGTCTGCACAAACAGTCATTCTCCCTTCCCAGTTAGCCTTGCAAGCAACAAGCAACGCTTTCCAGGGGTTACAGTCCCAAAGCGGCTGTGCCAACTCTTTTTTGCATAAGTGTAGATAAAAGAGGAAGCTGTTATGATTCAGAGATTAAAAGGACTTTCAGGTGTAGCAGAAACCAATGTCCATCACTCTATATATTTTATATGTCCCATGACTGGGAAATAAGTTACTGAACAGTGTAAGAGAGCAAAATGATTTTGATTGCCTTAAGGCAAAGATAAACAGGTATCATCCTTTCCTAGAAAACTTGGCTTTACTGAATTTCTCTTTATCAGTTAGTTGCCTTAGTCACTTCTTACCATTGATGTATGTGAAGCCTAAGTCTTGACATTAATTAAACTCTAAAAGAGAACAATTTAGAATCGTCAGAAAGGCGATCCTAATATTTATTTATTTTGTTGCTTCCTTGTGCTAGAACAAATATGCTTTCTCTGAAAGATGACCTTTTAAAAAATATTTGATAAACTACCAGTATAAACACAGGCACAGAAATGCTTCCTGAATTTCCAGTTTTAAAATGTATCATGAGTCTCCAGATCCCAGTATTGAAATATGACACTGGATCTATTTCAAGGATAGAGAAAGGATACAGATAGATTGAGTATGGGGATAATAATGCATTTATCTACAAGTATGATTAGAATAGAGGTTCGGCATTCTGACATAATAAAGACTAATAAATCTTGTTAAAATAATTGGCCCTCAATGCATTTAATGAATGAATTTATCTGACTGAAAACAGGAGCTTAACTTATAGAGTGTGTGTCAGTAGCTTGTCCAATGTTTTGTATGTGTTATTCTGTGTCTGTATGTACACACACACACACACACACACACACACACACACACACGTGTGAATATGAGTGTAACGGCCAGAGCAGAATCTCAGCTGTCATTTATCAGACATTAAAACTTTTATTTGAGACAGGGTCATTTGCAGGTTTGGAATTCAACGAGTAGGTTAAGGTTGTTAGCCTGCAAGCCCCAGGAAACTCCTAGCTCTGCCTCTAGCACTGTGACTACATGTCAAATGTCTGGCTTTTTTACATAGTTTTTGAGATTCAACTTAAGTTCATGCTTGTCAGGCAAATGCTTTACCAACTGCTCTATTTCCCAAAGTCCTGTATCTTACACCTAGCTATATAGTTCACTGTTAAGTGATCTATTTAAAATGAATATATGAATGTTTTAAAATAAAGATTACTCTTCCAAATTTGTTTTAGAATCTACATGTCTTTAGATTGGCCTATTCAAATATCAACAAAATAGACTTCTCCAACTGCTCTCACCAGACCTGCTGAGCTAGAAGAATAGAGGTTAGATTTTTTCTCTTCACCCATTTCTCTGCCTGCCAAGAAAGCATGCCCAGCTGGCCAGAGCATAGTACTGTTCCCTGGAGCTGAATTGTTCTGCCACCACTCTGCCTTTCCCAGTCCCCTACCTGATGTGTTTCCAGGGGTTCAACCCAACTGCTCAGAGACTTGCATTTCCTCTTGAGTTCCACTGTTCATCCTAAGGATACCCACTAGTGGCCTACTGCACCAGGAACATCAAGATTAGGTCCCTTCCCAATATCTGCTACATCAGGAACATCTGGGGACAACCAGATGGCTAAAAGTCAGCATAAGAACACAATAAACACATGTCAGGGCAATATGATACTTTCAGAGTGCAGCTATCCTACTATAGCAAGCTTTGGATATCCTAACACAAAATTCAACCATATAAATATTATAGAAACCTTTAAAGAGGAAATACAAGAAACACAAGGAAATACTATAGAACAGATAGAGGCCTTTAAATAGGGAACAAAAAGAAATCCTTTAAGAATATAGAAAAATACAATTAAAGGGGTGAAGAAAATACATAAAACTGTTCAAAACCTGAACATGGAAATAGAAGCAGTAAAGAAAACACAAACTGAGGTAATCCTGGAGACGAAAAACACAGGAAGAGAATAGGAACAATAGGCACAACCATAACCAACAGAAGACAACAGATGGAAGAGATAATCTCAGGCATAGGAGATATAATAGAAGAGATTGCTATCAGTAAAAGAACAAAAGCTTTATTCATAGTATCCACAAACTGGAAAAAAACAAAACAAAACAAAACAACCACAACTTGATTCCTAAACTGAAGATTTTGGATAAAGAAAATGTGGTACATCTACACAATGGAATACCATAAAAACAAAGACATCATGGATTTTGCAGTCGAATGGATTGAACTTTAAAATATTATCCTGAGTGAGATAACTCAGAGCCAGAAAAACACATATGCTATGTACTTGTCTTCACTTATAAGTGGACATTAGCCATAAGATGAAAGAGAACCATGCAGGCCAACAAGCCACAGACCCAAATACACTGGGTAATAAGGAAGTCCAAGAAAGGATGCATGAATCTCACACAGAAGGGGAAATTGCTCAACAAAGGTGGATGGAGAGGGTACTGGGTAGGAAAAGGGGTGAGGAGGGGAAGTGGGAATGTCCATCAGGTGTGGGGAGGGGTGAGGCAGAAGAAGGCTGAGAGTGAAAATGGAAGTTAGCCCTGGGCATTTCTGGTGACAGGAGAGGATATGGGGAGTCTATGGGGTGACCATACTTGAGATTCCTTCCAGAGGAAGATACAAAGACTAAAGACTTCCAGAGGACGGAAGAAGATATCAATCCACCCACAAAACCTTCAACCCAAAATTTGTCTTGACTACAAGATGGGCAGAGATTAAGATGGTGGAGAAATTGAGGGAACATCCAACCAATGAGGACTCCAAATTGAGACCTATTCCATGTGAGAGCCAACCCCTGATTAATGATTTGCTGCTATGCTTGCATACAGGAACCTAGCATAACTGTCTCTTGAGGGGCTTCATTGAGCAGCACATGGAGGCAGATGCAGAGACCCAATTTAAAGATCAGGCAGAGTTCAGGGAGTCTTGTGGAAGAGAGGGATAGAAGTGAGCAAGTTTGAGGGGTCAAGGATACAAGATCTGCAGAGTCAACTAACCTGAGATTATGGGGGCTCACAGAGCCCATGCTAGGATAAGCAAGCATGCAGGAGATGGACCTAGATAACTTATACATTTGTAGCAAATCTGCAGCTTTGTCACCATGTAGGTTCCCTAACAAGTGGAATGGGGGCTGCCTTGATCTCTCTTCCCTGCCATTGGATCCCCTTCTCCTTATTTGGACTTCCTGATTGGGCCTCAATAAAAGAGAATGTGCTTAATCCTGCTGGGCCTAGGTGTCCCAGGGGGCTTCCCTTTCTCTGAGGAGGAGAATAGGGTGCAATGGGGGAGATATTTTAAGGCTGGAACTGTGAGGGAGTCCCAGAGGAAGGAAGAGAAAGGAGAGGACTGTGATCAGGATGTGAAGTGGATAAAAAGTTAATTATAGGAAAAAATTAGTCAACAACAAGTGAAAATAATAATAATTCTACATCCTCATACTTCCAATATATAAGCACAGCTTTGGAAAATTGGGGCTGTACTATTAATTTATGTTTTAAATTTTACTTTTTTTTTTTTTTTTTGGATTCTGACCTACATCTCTATTAGTCCAGAATAAACTTTTGGCAAATCCTTAAAACAAACAAAACAAAACAAAACAAAAGCAAACAAACAACAACAACATAGTAAGTTTCCTATTTATTTTAGGCCTCTTCACTGAGTACATTTCATTCCCAAACCAATCTCCCAGACATCCTGCTGGTATCCCATGTTTCACATTTTTTGAGAGGCTTTTGGCTTGGGAATAAATCTCTCAATTCTCACCACTACCATCCCATCTAATCTGATCCTAATTTAAGTCTCTACTTCAGGACTAAATCAGCTGCAGAGCCTATGACAGCTCTGCTAGTACTGGAAACGTGATTTATTCCATTGTGTCTCTAAACAAGATAGAAATGACCAGACTGGCTTACATGCCCTCATCGTTTACTGACATTTTGACCATTCTAGGTCTACAGAACATGTCCTATCATGGTGAATGTTATTTTCACCTCACCAAGTTCTCCCTTGGTGCCTAGTTGGAGAGGGGTTTTCTTAGGAATTTGCTTTTGTGGCTCTTAGAGAATTCATCAAAATATTCAGACCTCCATGAATCTTCTGACTTCTTTTTATACTACTTAGAATGTTTCAGTCTCTTACCTAATCTACAGGGTAAGATGTTGCGGTAAATCTCCAACCCAAATATGCCCCAGCAATGAAAACACAACTCAGTTAATATGAATACGTGCTGCACACCTAGATTGGGCAGATCTACTGCTACACTACCATCTTTCCCATCTTATGAAGCCCCTTAGAACTTGCGGTTTCTCCAGGCCACATGCTTCTGCTCAGCTTTTCTTCTTCCTCCTCCTCCTCTGCGTCATCTCCCTCTTCTACTTTCTCCTTCTTCTCTCTCCCCACCTTCTGCTCCACCTTCCATTTATATGTCCAATCATCATCTCTCCTTCATTTTACAAATTAAGGTTGGAAGCATGCAGTCATGCAGGTCTTGTCACTGAAGGGGGTGTTGGAGAACAGCAGATTCCAACACTCCCTGCATCTTAGTGCACTGCTGGCTTTCAAGCACCTGGCACAGGAGCTGGGGAGAAAATGGGAATGAGTTTGATGGAATGAGGTGTTGAGGGGTGGGAAATCATCTGAGTGCTGACTCCTTCCTTGTTCACAATCACTCACAGGAGAACAGAATTAACATCAAATATAATTATCTCCAGGGCTATCCACAACATTTCCCCCTTTCTATCCAATTAAAAGACTAGTTTATATCAGCTATAATTGAACATAACTATTAGTATTTTGTAATTTTTAAAGTACAAGAGACCTAACACCCAGTCCATCATCTTTGTTAATTAAACAGACCCTCTGTCATCTATCCTTACTTAAAAGACTATAGTTCTACACCTGGGTATATCTTGGCTTTAGATTGAATGCCATCTGAAAGCCATCCTCTCAAATCTGTTCCTCTCAAAGTAAAAAGCCTGGGTTTGCTAGAAGACTATGTAGTTTTGCAACCCCATCAGAAATCCAAGAATGACTGATGTTAACTGAAAATATATAGGAAGCCTAATACAGCTTCCAAAACTTAGCCAATTTGTAGAGACTGCTGATCACTTGGACAGCACCTTACTTCAAATCATTGGAGCATCAGTCTTCAGCCTACTGGCCAGGGTCATCTGACAGACTTAGAGAAACAGGGATATTAAGGACTAGCCTACTCTGCCTTGGCAGAATCAAGCTGTCCTAACCTGTCCTTTCTTTGGACAGGTATTATGTCTATAGATGAAATGAGGCAATTCTTGCCTAGTGGCTGTTTTGCCACAGTAAGCCATTATCCTGAGAGTTCCTATTGGCTCTCTGTTCCATGGAATCCCACATGGTGGAAAGATGTTTCTGTGTACTACCCTTCCACATAACCCCGCGATGCTCTCTAGTATTGTCCTTCTGGGGCTTCCTTAGGTACATTAGATAGAGCCTTTGATTGTTTTGGTGAGTAAACTATTCTTCCTCTAAGCAATAGGAAATATTTTCTTTTTCAGGTAACACTGAAATACATCTTCAATTATTGATCAGAAGGCTTCAAGCAAAGGCAAGATAGAATAAATGTAGTCTTGAAAGGAAACATTTTGGTCCCTCCAGGCAAAAGAAGACAGGTTTGCTGTGGCAAGAAGATGAATGCTGTTTCTGTCAGTTGTTGTCTTTAAGGCAAGCTGGGGGTTCAAGATTCTCACACTTGCCAGTCAAATGCCTTAGTTTAGATCATAGTTACCGTAAGAGCTTGATGCAAGACCTTTATTCAAGATAGGCATTTAGTTCCTTTTGCAACCCTGTTAACTTTATAACTAAATCCTGGATATGAACTTTGGATTTATATTTGCGTTTTTACTATAGGAAATAGAATGTTTTAAAACATAGCTGTACATGCCTTTTGTTTTTCTTTTCCTTCCCGCCCCCCCCGACATAAAAAATTTTTTTCTCAAAGCAACTGTTTTGGAATAAAATACTTTTCATTTCTGAATGAACCCACACACCTTTGGTTACCTTATCTTTGACAAGGGAACTAAAACCCTCCAGTGGAAAAAAGACAGCATTTTCAACAAATGGTGCTGGCACAAGTGGCTGTCAACATGTAGAAGAATGCTAATTGATTCATGCTTATCTCCTTGTACAAAGCTCAAGTCTAAGTGGAACAAAAAAACTCCACATAAAACCAGAGACACTGAAATTTATAGAGGAGAAACTGGGGAAAACCCTAGAAGATATGGGCACAGAGGTAAAATTCCTAAACAGAACAGCAATGGCCTGTGCTATAAGATCAAAAATTGACAAATAAAAAATGTCATAAAATTGCAAAGCTTCTGTAGGGCAAAAGACATTGTCAATAAGACAAAAAGGACACCAACAGATTAGGGAAGGATTTTTACCAATCATAAATCTGATAGGGGGCTAATATCCAATATATACAAAGAGCTCAAGAAGCTGAACTCCAGAAATTCAAATAACCACATTAAAAATGGGGTAGAGAGCTAAACAAAGAATTCGCATCTGAGGAATACCGAAGGGCTGAGAAGCACTTGAAAAAAAATGTTCAACATCCTTAATCATCAGGGAAATGCAAATCAAAACAACCCTGAGATTCCACCTCACACCAGTCAGAATGGCTAGGATGAAAAATTCAGGTGACAGCAGATGCTGGCTAGGATGTGGAGAAAGAGGAACACTTCTCCATTGCTGGTGGGATTGCAAGCTTGTACAACCACTCTGGAAATCAGTCTGGCAGTTCCTCAGAAAACTGGACATAGTACTACCAATTGATCCAGCAATACCTCTTCTGGGCATATACCCAGAAGATGTTCCATCTAGTAATAAGGACACATACTCCACTATGTTCATAGCAGCCTTATTTATAATAGCCAGAAGCTGGAAAAACCCAGATGTCCCTCAACAGAGGAATGGATACAGAAAATGTGGTATATTTACACAATGGAGTACTACTCAGCTATTAAAAACAATGAATTTATGAAATTCTTGTACAAATGGATGTATCTGGAGGATATCATCCTGAGTGTGGTAACCCAATTACAAAAGAAGCCACTTGATATGCATTCACTGATAAGTGGATATTAACCTAGAAACCTAGAATACCTAAGATACAACTTCCAAAACACAAGAAAATCAAAAAGCAAGACCAAAGCATGGATACTTCATTCCTCCCTAGAAAAGTGAATAAAATATCCATGGAAGGAGTTGCAGAGACAAATATTGGAGCTGAGACGAAAGGACGGACCATCCAGAGACTGCCCCACCCGGTGGTCCTTCCCATAATCAGCCACCACACACAGACACTACTGCATACTCCAGCAAGATTTTGCTGAAAGGACCCTGATAAAGCTGTCTCCTGTGAGGCTTTGTCAGTGCCTGGCAAATACAGAAGTGGATGTCACAGTCATCTCTAGGATGGAACATAGGGTTCCCAAGGTAGGAGCTAGAGAGTTTACCCAAGAGCCGAAACGTTATGCAACCCTAATGGTGGAACAATGTGAACTAATCAGAACCCCCAGAGCTTGTGTCTCTAGCTGCATATGTAATAGAAGATGGCCTAGTCGGCCATTATTGGGAAGAGAGGCCCCTTGGTCTAGCAAACTTTATATGGCCCAGTACAGGGGAATGCCAGGGCCAAGAAGTAGGAGTGGGTGGGTAGGGGAGCAGGGCAGGGGGAGGGTATAGGGGACTTTTGGGATAGCATTTGAAATGTAAATGATGAAAATATCTAATAATTAAAAAGTCAATACTTTTCAAAAATCCTTATAATTATTGCTAAACTCTTGGTACTGTCCTTCTTGGGTTACTATATAAACTTTTACTTCAGCTTTCACTGTTGCTTCACTGCATGCCATCATAGCTTAGCATTTTAGTAACTTTATTGCTTCAATATGAGACAGACGTGACAGGGAATCACTTCTCTGGGATGCCAGATTTGCTTGCAAGAGGCCATGATACTAGATGACACCACTTGTTGCTTCTTGCACTTGCGGATAGTCCCTGTTCACTGCTGCCAAATGTTGAGGGATGCTAAAGCAGCTATCGACACACAGTTGAGATTTTCATTGCCTGCCCATGACTTTTATACCTGGAGAGAGCAAAGGAATCCTCAACTGTCAGCCACATCAGTGACTAGTATAGAGAGGGAGTTTATCCTTGGTTATTTGTGCAAACATTGAAGACATTGTATTTGTTTGAACAATCTTTTGCTATAGTCCACATTTTGATGCAATCTAGCCTGTAAAGAGTTGAAAGAAAACAGGAAGTCATACTGCAAAAATTTTAAATAATGGATACTTGTCTTTATCATCGATAGTGTTTTTATTTATAAGCGCATGACCTACGGAATTTTTATTTTAATAAGCATGGCCTTAGGACCAAACTTGGATGTTATAGAGAAAACAAAACTTCTTAAATGTAATAAAAAATAAATTTAAAAATAAATATGAATAAATACAAAAGAATCTATATCTTACAAGACATAAATGCAATACTCCTGTCTTAGTTAGGGTTTTACTGCTGTGAACAGACAGCATGACCAAGGCAACTTTAACAAGGACAACACTTAATTGGGGCTGGCTTACAGATTCAGATGTTCAGCCCATTATCACCGAGGTGGGAACATAGCAGCATCCAGGCAGGTATGGTTCAGGAGGAGCTGAGAGTTCTACATCTTCATCTTAAGGCCCTTATGAGAATGCTGGCTCACATGTGGCTAGGAAGAGAGTCTCAAAGCCCAAGACCACCCCCACAGTCACATAATTCCTCCAATAAGGCCACAACTATTCCAAATATTGCCTGTGGGGAGCGGGCATGGCCGCATGGGCCAAAGATGGTGCCCTGGCTCTGTGCTAAAGCCCCGTAACCTTGCTTGTTTAGAAATATCTTTAAAAATATCTTTCCCGCTACTTACTGTGGACCTTTTCACTGCTTCTCGCATCTCCTGACTTCTGACAGCAAGGAATCCTGCTTCTGCCTCCTTCAGCAAATCCTACCGGCGTGCGCCACCACAACCGGCCTGGAGCACCCAGCCTTGGCCTCACCACCTGTGAGCCTGCGGACCAGTCTGACCCCCTCCTGAGCTCTGGGGGAGGGTCGCTCACTGGTGCTGGTTCTGTCCGCTGTCTCAGGCCCTCAGGCAATTTCCGCACGTCAATGGCTGCAGCTCTCAGCGTCTTCCTAGGGGCACCCACTGGCACCCACTTTCTCTCGCTGAGCACTGCTTGCTTTCTCAGTCTGCTCTCCTTCCAGCTTGAGTTCTCGTTCCTGCTTGTGTTCTTGTTTTTCTCAAGTTTTCGGCACCAAAATGTCGCCTGCGTTCTTGTTGTTCCCGGGTTTCTGGCACCAAAATGTCTGAGCCCAATCTCTGACGAGCAGAGAGTGGAATAAAGGACATTAACTCCAAAAAGCAGGTTCAGAGCAGCCGCTTCTCTTTATTATGGAGGTTTCTGGCAGCTTCCCCAGCTTCAGTCAGCCTTCAGTCTCTCCATCATCATCAATGAATCATATCTATCTCTCTCCTCTCATTCTCTGGGACTGTTCACACTTATCCTCTTCCATTCACTCACATCACCTCACAACACCCAATCATAGCCTCACACATCCAAGGCAGCATGCAGGATTGGCTGATAGAATGGTCTCGAGAGATGTTGCACTAACCTCTCAAATGAGGTACACGTGTGCATGATTGAGACTGAGGTAAACAAGCAAGGTTACTGGGCTTTAGCACAGAGCCAGGGCGCCATCTTTGGCCCATGCGGCCAGGCCCGCTCCCCACAATTGCCACTCCCTGGGCCAAGTATATTCAATCCAGGACAACTCCTTCTGTCAGTTTTCTGGTGAATTTATTTTTCATGAACGTCTATTTTGTAGTTCTAAGAGCTCTTTCTAAAACAAACAAAGCTAAAAAGAAGTAAAGAACCATTTGCTCATTTTCTTCATTATTTTACCCTCTATTAAATGAGAACCATGTCATATGGGAAACGCTAAATCCTTGTTATTGTCCTTCTCCATGAATCCTGCCCTAGAGGGAAGACTTGAGTATTGAGCAAGATATGGACAAGGCCTTTGAATTTCATCCCCACCTTATGTTGTCCTGCTGGAACCATGAAGTAAGATCATTCTCTGAATATGCACTCATGTTTATTGTGGTAACAGTGGCACTGGCTGTGGAAGGCTATCTGCCTGCAAAGGCAAAGCACAGTTTGCTACCTTTTAATTATGCATCTGATGTGGTATTGTCTGTGTTTAGAGACCACATAGCAAAATCTCACCTTAAGTGGTTTCTGTATCTCGACTATATTGAGTCAAAACCAATTGAAGATCCTGTACCCACGCTATTCTATTCTATACTTACAACTATATTACCAGTTTACAACACCAAGGAGATCTTCTTTCATAGGCATTTAGCAACTGGCAGTTAATGACATTGTGAAAATTTTAGTAATAAAATCCTAGTACTACTCCAGTTTTCATCAAGGAAGTCAAGTTATTATGAAATGCTTAGAGCAACTTAATGAGTGCTCTCTTTCATAGCATCAAGAAGTTTTTAGTGCAAAGCACAAAACTTGCACATGACAATGTATAGCATGTCACAATTTGACATATGTATATATTATACAATCTTCAAGTCAGGTTAAACATTTCTATCTATCAAATATTGCAATATACAATATACAAAAGTCTTTTCCTCTCACTTATAGAGACATACAGTTCATAATTATTGTTTAACTAGCTGATTGTGTTGAATAGATTAATTAAATTCTACTACTGAGCTCTATATCTCAAGCCCTGTAAGCCAAGTGATTGGATTTTTGGCAAAGGTGCTAAAGACACTGGAATAACATTGGAAAAAAACAAACCTTTTCAATACATGGTATGGGGAGAATGGGAATCCTCACGCAGAAAAGTGAAAGTAGAGCCCTATCTTTTCCCAATTACTAAATAAGCTCACTTGGATTAAAGATTTATATCTAACATAAGTATTAAAGGAAAGAAAGTGCCTTAAGATATCAGAAAGAGCAAAGATTTAGCTTTTAAAGTTAAGATGTTGTAGGCACAAGAAATGAAATTTTTAAAAAAGAGAGACGAAATTTCACCAACCCTAAATTCTTCTATACAAAAAAAAAAAAAAAAAGAAAGAAAAATGAAGGCTGGGGGGGTGTATCTCAATGGGAAGAGAGAATAGAATGGGTTTTGTGGGTGGATTAGGGGTGGGTGTGGATGAGAGCAGAAGAGATCAGGTTGGGGAGGAAGAGATAGAAGGAGAGAATGTGGGGAGAGGTGACTGAAATGTAGGTGCATTTTGGAAATCAAGTGCATTGAAAACTTTCTGGAACCGGTGAGAGTAACTCAGGCAATGAGTCCAAGTAATGCCGGATATAGAGCATGAACCAGCCATCTTCCATAATCAGGCAAGGCTCCCGTTGGTGGGAATGGGACACCAGCCAGACACAAAACCTTTGACTTACAGCCTGTCCTGCCAGCAAGATTCTCTGGGGACAATGATGGCACATAACTTGTGGGAGTAGCTAACTAATGACTGGTCTAACTTGAGGCCCATGCCACAAGAGAAAGCCCATGCCCAATGCTGCCTTGACGGCTCAGGACCTGGACAATGAATGTCTCAGAGACCTGGAGTAGAATCAGACAAAACTGAAAGAAAAAAAAAAAAGTCAGTGGAATGATTCCTAGTGCTAACCTGCTAACATTAAGATCCCTTCCTAGACCACTAGTCATCAAAGAAGATTCCTCCAGCAACTGATTTGAGGAGATGCAGAGACCCGTAGCCAGACATTAGGTAGAGCTTGGGGAAACCCTGAAGAAGAGAGGCAGGAAGGATTGTAGGAGCCAGAGGGGATTAGGACACCAGGAGAACACAGCCCACAGAATAAACACACACACACACACACACACACACACACACACACACACACACACAGACACACAGACAAACACACACACACGTGTGTGTGTGTGTGTGTGTGTGTGTGTATTTTTCTAGTCATAGCATAATTTTAAAATGTATAGTTTATAAAATTTCAGCTAAGTCTGAATTGAAAAGGTCTAAAACAATCTCTTAATGAATGTGAATATCATCAAGAATATAGGAAATTCTCCATAATGTTAACCAAGATTATTTGACAAAATTCTCTTCTCTGGCTATTGAAACAGAGCATTATTTTCAGTCCTGTGAACATTTCAGTGTTTGAGGTCATTTTTTAGTAGGGTAACTCCATGTTTTCCACTTTATCTCTCTCTTTTCTCCTTCATCACAGTCTCATATGAAGGATAACATCCTAACTTGCAGTGTTGTTGTCTAGAGATTTTTACCTGTCTCCCTTCTGTCCCTGTGATGGAAAAGCTAGTAGAAAAAAAATCTGTCATATCACTGTTAGATGGCACTCTATGTTTTATAGTTTACACACACACACACACACACACACACACACACACACACACACTATCCCAGCAGTTATAAATGAAGCCAATTAAGTAAAATGAGACTTGTATATAGACGTTCATGAATTGGGAATTATATACTGAGGTTTTAATTCTCTCATGTAGGCAATTAAAAGTATCAAAGCCCTTGGTGGGCAGCTCAAGGAGGCTGTTTAGGATCACCATAAGCTGCAGCAGTTTTATCTTCATTTTTGATGCATAAAATATTAACCATAAGAAGCATGGAGCTTGGAAGGAAGGATAGCTCGGTGGGTAAAGCACTTGCTGTGTGAGTGTGAAGACTCATCAGAAAGGCCAGACTCCGTAGCACATATGTAATCTAGTGATATCTCGATCAAAACACCCAAAGCAGTAACAGGAGACTCCCCTTGAAGCTTGTGGGTAAGGTATTCTGATGTACACAGCAGCTTTTTTTGTTTGAAACAAGGCCTCAACGGAGAAGAACGGTAAAGGAAAACATGTGAGATTATATTCTGACCTTCACATGTCAAAGGTGATGTGGTAGCATCCTCTCAAACACACATGTGTAAAAAGGTTAAAACAGAAAGCTGAAGAAGAAAGCTTGTGGGCCCCCTGCATCTCCCCCTCATAGAAACTACTATCGTCATAGTTACTGGAAATGGAGATTGTGTTTGGTTCACAAACTTAATTTCAATGGAATCTTGGTGTATGTGATCATTTGTGACTGGCTCAATCTCCTTAGCAAATTGTTTTTGTAGAATCATGCATACTGTTGTAGGGATCATTAATTCATTCTTGTTTCTCGCTGAACTGTAGCAAATTCTGTGGAAATATTACACTCTGTTTATATCTTCTTCGGTTGGTGGGCATTTTAGCAGCATTTGGCTATTTTAGAGAAGTGTTAGTGTAAGCCTTGTATATATATATTTGTTCTTAGATAAATACCTGGGGTAAAAGGGCTGAGTAATAAGGTAAGCATATTTATTTCTGTAAGATATTAATATATGTAGGAATCTTACAAGAACAGCAACCAGAGGAGTGGGCATGTCTCTGACTTGTTTTCCATCTTTTGGGACCCTTTTCCTCCTACTTGGTTCTCCTCCAGCCTTGAAGTGAGAATATGTGCCTTATTGAATATGTGTCTTATTGTAGTTTGTTCTGCCAAGTTTGGTTGATGTCCCTGGGAAGCCTGCTTCTTTCTAAGTGCAGACAGGGGTCAGGGGTACATCTGTGAGTGAGGGGAGGTGTGAAGAGAGACTGTGGGAAGGGAAGAAAGGGGAAATATGGAAACCGAAGTCAGGATGTACTACATGAATGAAGAATAAATTTAAAATAAAGAAAAGAGAGGAAAAACAAAATCAATGCTTTTATACTAGGTAGTCTCCCATCTCCTGCACAATATCCTAGAGTTCTAGTTGCCCCCTCCATACCCTTTCCAACGTTTTGGTCACTGCAAGTCATTTTCATTTTAGCCATTATAATAAATAATAGTTGCCCCTTACTGTAACTTTTGTTTCAGATCTTCCAATGACTGTGAAAATTGACTGTCTTTTATGTGCTACTGGTCTCTGCTTCTGGCTATACAGGTGAGCTTAGTTAAATGGATGTCAGTTTTATTTTTAACTTTCAAAACTGTGGTTATCTGCATATTGAATGGCAGCAATTTTAAAATAGATTTTGAAAGATCTTTTTTTAGAAGACATATGGATTAGAGATGTTTACAGGCAGTATGTGGCATACCTTATAATTTTTCAGAAAGCCTTTTAGGTAGTGTGGGTTTATAAGAAAAGAGAATGTTGCTTGCAATTTAAAACCAGGTATACTTAGGTAGTGATAAGAAATTTGAACAGGACTTTTTTCAAAATAATCCAGTGAAAAATGTTCTGAATGGGAGTCCAATGAGTTAATCTCCTTTGTGACATTATTATCGAGGGTCATAGGAAACACTTCAATGGCTGCTATTTTTAGAGAAACTGTAGTTGAATAGAGAAGCTGAGTGGAAAAGTGGAAAATATCATCTCAGGTAGCTTTTCTAGGCATCATTCCAGTTTGAAGACCTGGGATATTGTGTCTCCAGCTGGGAAATGAAAATTGGGGTACATTTACACCAAGGGGGGTATTGTACTTGAGCCTAATTTGGAAATGAGCCAACTATTGCAGGGCAACATCAGAGAAGCACAGAAGTGATGACCTTGTGTCTGTGGTGCTGATGTGATGTCTGAGACAGGCAAGTTAAGGCGGTTTAACTTTGGAGGCCTTGGCTCTCTCTGAGACCTGGGTAGAGGGTCTCATCATGTGTTTATCTGACCCTTGACTCCTTAAAAAGATGGAAAAAGAAGATATTCAAATTAGAGCATTTAGGGCCGCAGTCATTTCCCACTGTGATTTTCTCCTTGTGTTTACCCTCCCCACTTACCAGTTAATTAGGAGTGTTATGAGGTGTTTTTGCAAATTAAGCAAGAAAAGTTGAAATGGAGGTACATTTAATTTCATCAACTGCTTCTGTGATTCTCACAGGTACCCAAGTTTAGCTATGTGGTTGCTAGTTACCTTGGCAAGGTGAAGACTTTCCAGGCATAGTGTTATCAACCAATAAACCGCCTCTCTGGTGTTGGGACAGGACAAGGAAGGACCCAGAGGTTATATAGTAGTGGTATGATGGTGATATTTTTAATCTACATCTTACGATCACATGCAAGAGAGATGATCTGGAGTAGAAAGGCCAGACATTTGCTTGTGAAATAGCACATGGTGCAAAAGCATGAAAGCTGGATTTAGCTTTCAATGATACTCAAAAATCATTTTACACTCAAGAGCATGATGATCAACAGTGTACACATTACAAGACAAAAACAAACTTTAATGTTTTGCTTTTCACTGTAATTATACAAAATATAATAAAAACGTATGTTTCTAAGGTACAAGACTACATAAACACTACAAAAGTTAATAATGTTTGCTTTTGTGTGGCTGTAGGTTTTATATGTCCCAATATTTGACATTGCTTATTCTGAAGAAATTTGTCCAGCCAGCCAAAAAAGGAAAATGATGTCATTGGCAGCAGAGGAGAAAGCATGTTTTCACAGCAATGTGCTGGTCTCGAAGCTCCTAAGCACACTTGTCAGTGCTAAGTCGCTCCCCGACTGAGGGCAGCCAGGGTCGAGAATGATGAGGCTCAGCCCTGTGTAGTGATGTTTTCCATTCATTTGCTTCTGTGTGCAATCTAGTTATAGATTTTAATGAATTCTTAAATGAAATTAGATCAATAAGGCTTTGAGCTGTTTAATAATCCTGTTAATGGAGAGAAGTAGTCACATAAATGCATTGAAAATGCTTAAATTTTTGCTCATTTGAAATGAATTGTCCACATAAGTAAAGATAACTTAGATTTGACTAATGAACATGATTGTTTAAAAGTATTTAATGTTAGTCACTCATAAGGATATGGTAGGCACTCTGCAGTCTTTTATATTTTATTGTGTTTATGTGTGTGTGTGTGTGTGTGTGTGTGTGTGTGTCTATCTGTCTCTCTGTCTCTCTTTGTGTGTGTGTGTGTGTGTGTGTGTGTGTGTGTGTGTTCAATCACATGGGATGTTGTGCATGTGGAGATCACATGACAATCCTCAAGAGTAAGTTCTCTTTCTACCATATTGATATAAGGATAAAACTAAGGATGTCCTGTTTAGGGGCAAATACTTTTGCCCACTTAATCTTCTTGATAGCCCTTCTATGTCATCTTACAGGTCATAGAGGAAAAAAAGCTTGGTAGAGATTCTAAAATAAATATGAAATGATCAAGGATGACTTTTGCATCTGAGAACATAATCTATCAATAAAAATAGAAGTTTGAAAATATAATTTTATTCTCATTATGATGCCTTTTTATAATATGTGGTAGATATAATTTTATATCCAGTCTTGGAAGGAGAAATTCTCAAATTATTTATTGTCATAGTCTTTGGCAGATATACTGAGAAATCCACATAAATACAAAGAGGCAGAACATTAGTCACATGGCTGGACACTGAGGAGTTTCTCATGAAAGAGATCATGAGCACACAGAATCTTGGGTCAGTCTCAATCCTCCCAAAGATGCTTCATCCCTGGGGCTCGCACCTCCCGCATCTTAACATCCATAATTCCTGTTTTTAATACCACACAGCTTTAGGCTTTACATATGAATTCCTTCAGCATTCTCTCCACTCATAGACTTATAGGCATATTAATGTCAATGCGATTCATTAAGTAAAAACAAAATTAAGAGTAAAGCAACTAAATACTTTATAGATTAACAATATGTCAATGGAGACTAAGATAATTGCATGGCTTCCAATGTCTCCCAAGAATCAATAGAAAATAGAATACATTTTGAAACCTAACACCTTCTACTTTTAAGTATAATCTGAGTTAAAATAGTCACACTATTTAGAAATGAGCTTCTTTACTCAGGGAAACAAAGCAACTCTATACATGGAGCACATGCAGCAAGCTATTAAAAATAAGCACTTTTGCATCTCCTTTAGCTTTTTAGACTTTCTGTTTGCCTCAGTTATGATCATATTATCAGTGTGATAGATATAAGTTGGATGTTATCTGGAAGAATGTGAAAGAAGATAGTTTGAAAAAACAGACATCAGAGCAGCCTGATGTAGCAGAGAAGGAGTTGGCCCACAGATTACAAGGCAAAGCACACACATAAACACACTATCTCTCATCTGTCTACTGTCTCTTCTCCAAAATATTGTTAAATTCTATCAGTAGATATTCTCTCCTAGAATTTAACAGACATCTAAAAAATATTCTGAGGAAATAAGCCAACTTTGTTTTTACTACTTTAGAATTTCTGCTGAAGCAGTGAAGAAATGCCGTCTCTTAAGTTTAGGCATTGACTGTCTCTGCAGAAAACAGGAATATTGGTGAGGTGGAGAGAGAATAAGAATGAAGCGCCCTTTTTACAAGAACTATGAGTGAGATTGGGTTGAGTGATGTGTAGTGATGGGGAAAAAGGAGCTCTGTCACCAAGGAAAGAAACCCGGAGACAGCAGTGAGCTTCCATGTGTTGCAGCCATTCCTTCTGAAAGGCTCTGCTTACAGTGAATTTTCCAACTTCATTTTCAGGTTCCCCGACTCCTGAATAAGAGTAGCTCTCCCTTAAACACTGCTTTGTGTTTTACTGAGAATCTTCTCCCTTTCTAAAATACCTTTAAAAATATGTTTGTAGTTGCCTTTTCATGTACAAACAGCTTGAAAGCCAGCTCTTTCCCATCACTGTTCCACCCCTAATCTTAATAGATGGTTAAGGCCTGCTACAAAGTTATATCAAACACTCCAGGACAGACCCCATGGCCAGGAATGGGTGGTCAATGAAAATAAACTCAATGGTATTTTTTTAGTCTTTTATATTTGACTGGATTTTATTTTATTTTATTAGGAGTGGTTTGTGATAATGGGGTTTTTTGTTTGTTTTTTGTCTTATTCATCTTTGTCTGCTACTTTTGATTAGTATTTTTGTGGTTTTGTGAGATATGTTTTTTGCCTTTTTTGTTTGTGTTTCATTTTTTAATTTTTTTTTTATACAGAGAAAGAACATGAACATGATGTTGGGAAAGTAAGTTGGGGGGGGGGGTAAGTTGTATAGGTAAGGAGAATCTCTAGGGAGGAGGAGGAGTAAACATGATCAAATATGTTCCCTGAAAATAAAATTAATAAAGAAATGTATCTCCCAAAATCTTAAAATGTATCAATGTCCTGATTTAGATACATAAAATAATTAAGAGAAGATCCAAATCATTATTTAATTAACTATTAACACCCAGTTTCTGATTCATAGTAGACAAGGGCAAAAAGTACTAAACAGATTCCAAGTCCAGTCCATTTTATGCACTGACATCTGTGTTTCTTAAACAGAAATGCGTATGTACTGGTTGCCTTAGGTTTAAGCCAGGGTACACATTTGTGGATTGCACTCTTTCCTCAGAGTAAATGATACTCATTTGTTCACCTATTGTCTGCTCAAATCTTGGGATAAAACACAATTGAGAAAATGTTACATCTTTCATGCTTCTTGATAATGCCCAAATTGCTAATCATTTTGAAGAAAAAAATGCACTTCACAAACAAAAGCAGGAGATGTTTTTGAACTTTCTGAAGTATGGCATTCATACTCGTTGTCTCCAAGCCCATGAGTAGTATCAGTTTAATAAAAGTAAATGTACCCTTTTCTACTAATAATTTAGATTTTATAAAATGATTAATAGCAGTAGAAAAATTAAACAGAATATGAATAGAGAAAGAAGAGAAAAATCAATACTAAGGATATGCAATGTTTCCCATTTACTGGAATTATTTTATTCTTTCAATTCGACAAAAAGAATATCTCAGAAAACTCCATACAAGAAAGAGTCACAGTTCAATGGCCTTAAATTAGAGAAATAAATTAGAGTAGTTTCTCTTGAGGTTGTGGTGGTTAGAACGTTAACGTTATCTCTGTGAGATGGTTTAGGAAGTTTCTTTAGTAAGTCACTTTCAGCTTCCTCTTGCTCTGCATCCCAGAATTCTGTATAGATCTAAGATCTATATAGTGTATAGAACTTTCTCCCATTTACCTCCGGATATCCTAATGGAGGCAGTTCTAAAGTAAGTCCTCACTGTGCCTGCTTCCCCTGGCTAAAGGTGTCACCCTCATCCAGACCATGCTCACTCTTTCCTCTTTTCAAAAAGTATGTAATAAATGGTCTTGCTTCAGTCTTTTTTTTTCTCCATAGTTTGTCTATATATTAGCTAGTGTATTGTTTCAAAAAATACATAAAGTTCCACAGTGCATACCATTTGAGTGAAATACACATCCTTTATAATAATTAAAAATCCGGTTTTTGGGTTTCTACTCACCTCTTGGCATTTTCCCACAGCACTTCTGTGTTTTGCTGTAGGAAATACTGGACACATTCTTCTAACATCTGAAAATGATGAGCTGCTTATTATGTTAGTGCTAATCCTTGTAACAATACTTCCCACTAATCAATCCAATGTTTTTTGCTTCACTTCTACTACACTAAAGCATAGTATCCTATTTGGTATCCTTTACAGAATCTGCCAATATCATAAAACCATAATCATTTATTGAAACACAACCTTATTCTACTTTCTTCTACAAAATAACTCATTGACAATATAGATTTCTTGTTCTCTTTACTACCATTCTTGTCCTGGAAATGAAGAGAAGAGCTGGTATTGGCGTGCTCTGCCCCAGTTGATCTAGCTATACCTATAACTCTACACCTAAGGCTCATGGAATCCTAGAAGAGGAGCAGAAAGTTTGTAGGAATCTGAGGACCAGGACATCTGCTATGTGATTGTGCCTTCTTCATAGAGAAAGAGAAATTTCACTCAAGAAATCTCAATAATGTGGTAGCCAACACATGAAAACTTAAGTTGACAGCCATTGTGGATAAATAAAATTCTAAACAGACATCTCCCTAAAAGTAAAGCCATAGGAAATTAACGGCTACTGAGAAAACAAGGTTCAGACCTTCCCAAGGGTCATTCCCTAATCAATTATCCTATGCCAACTTGTCATATGTACATAAAAAGATATGAGCATTGCTAAACTATTTCAGCATGTTGTATGTATATGTAATGAAAAGAATTAAAAGAAAGTAATGAGCGATGGGAAGACAAGAGGTAGATCTGTGGGGAGTTAGTGGGAGGGGTGAGGTAGGGGTGAATGCAATCAAAATACATTATATGAGATTTTTTTCAAAGAAGTAATAATAATACATATTTCATCACATGTGTTTGAAGGGATGAATAATGAATGAATCACAAAGGAAAAACAATAAGAAAAATCTCATTTAGCTGGAGATTAAACTAGATTTTCTGCATCACTAATAACATTCAAAGATTCTTCTATTAGCTATCTAACTATAGCATTAATCATGATAGTCGAGATACTTCTAGTAGATGATTAATCCTACACTCATCATTGGAGATGCATCTTTTGAATCGTTTCTCAACTTCAAAGCATGGACAGTCATGGTTTCCATTTCATTCCAGTGCAGTAAGAATAAACCTTGAATTACAATAAGTGTCTATGACCAGACACTTGGTTTTATATGGGGAATTAGACAGTATTTCATACCTGCGTCCCTCCCTTCAATTTTCAGTGAAGTTTTCTCCATTGACACTCACCAGTGATTCACAGCTGACTCTTGTGCCCTGATCCTTTTTAAGGTGATGATAATTAAGAAAGAAGATAGAATTTGTTAGCAAGGCTAGGACACCTCAACACTTTTACTTGATGACTGAACCCCTGTCTTTATACAACGAACAAAATAAGAATTAGACAAAGATTACAGAGCAAGGGCAAAGTGACCCAGTGTGAAGATGTAGCCACTGATGCTAGATTTAATACCCTCTCAGGCAGAGGATAGCATAAGTTTTAAGAGCCTAGACAAGTAAAATCATTTTGGATTTCAATCTTTAAAGCTAACACTATATAGAGTGGCCCAGTGATATGTACTCGTCTTACTTCAGCTAGGACAAAGTTATACTTGGCTTTAACACTGTTGTCTGTATTTACTAAGATTGAGGAGATCATTTCTGTACTGAGCATCTGCTGCTGAAGATAAAAAGAAGTTACACTTCATTGTGCACTAATGTTCTCATTATTCTATTTGTCCCCAGAATAATAGAACATTTTTCATATGAAAAGGGTGGACTAAAACAGCCAGAAATGTCTCACTCATAGATGTGCCAAAATTCAGTGTGCTGTGACAAAGAATTTGCTTTGGAATTAAACCATAGACTACCATCTCTTACTTATTTCCCTAAGCAGTTTGGAAATGAATGACAATTTATGCTTATAGCCAAATTGTTGTAGAAATGGTCCTTTGCTACAGCAGATACTCAAAGTCTGTTAGAATAAAGTCCATCAGAGGCAAATTTCTCTAAGCATTTGTGCTCTAAGCACCCCTTTTCTCATAACAGCTAAATCTAGAGTTTTTCCATGAAGCTTTTAAGGTTCTCTGAGTAAATAATGCCCACTTTCCCATGCTTTAAGTACGCATTCAATTACAAACAAGGGGATGGCGCCAAGGGGTACAAAAACAAAGCATTGTGAAGAGCCCTGAAGATAACATCCTTCCAAGGACAAAAGCATCCAGACAAATAACCTCTCATCCTTTAAGTGGTTATCATAAATATTTTAAGGAACAGGGAATGCATTAAAACAAGAAAAATGTTTAAGTTGAATAAAGTTTGAATTTGATTTCAGTATATGTAGAATGATAGAGGAAGGTCATTTGCTGATAAAGCTAATTTTGTGGTTGTTTAGTTGTTTGGTTATTTGGTTGTTTGGCTTTGTTTTAAATGTTTCATTTCCTGATCAAAGTATTACACTCAATATTTCATCAAATGTATGGTCCCCTATTAAGCTAAACTTGACCAGAAGAGAGAAAAAAAAAAAAAAAGGAAAGAAAAGGAAAGGAAAGGAAAAAATGAAAATTCTCCACTTTAATTGAAATTAAAAGGTACTTGTGGAAGTAGCAAACTTAAATGGTGTTACTTGTTAATTTAACTACATCATTTTACTACCTCATGTATCACTGTAGAGCTTGCTGCCATAATTGATGTTACACTTAGGGCTATCATTAATTTTCTAACAGTTTTTGGGAAGAAAGTTTCATTCCTAGCACCTGCTATGCATTGCAAAGCATATATTGACACAATATCAGGTTGTTTCTCAAATACCAGCTTATACATAGGTAATTTTTTTGTACACAGTCTACAAACATAAGCATATGAATTCATGAACACAGTTGAAGAAGTTTCAGATGCAGTGGAAACATATGCAGAAACACAAAAACAATTAAAGCTACCCCTGTTTTGCCTACGGGTGGTATGCATGGGCATGCACAGCACAGATTTATTAGCAGCCACACATCTCCATGGACAGTTTGCAAGTCAAATTTCTCATCTGTTTTCAAACCATGATTGTGTCTGAAATCTTTGGCAACCAAATGATTCCATTAATTAATGTTCTCTGTACATAATATTTCTGTCTGGCTGTAGAACTGATAAGAAACATATCTGATGGCAAATATTGTTTAAGAATTATAATAATGGCCATGATTTATTAATGCCATGGTCTGCATGTATTAATCAGAGCCTTTTTGCATGCCTCAATGGGACTTCTTTTGCCTTGTTGAATATGAGTGAAGAGAAAACAGGCTGGTAAATTATTGCTGCCGTTATGCAACGCTTAATATCTCAAGTAACAGGTGAGAGACTAATGTTTTCCTGACCTTACATCAATCTGACCTTTCCATATAACTTAATTAGTGACCAAAATAAACATATCTGCTATGTCTTAGTTGGGTGAAAGCCAAAGCTTATACCTTTCATGTGCAGCAGTCTTGATAAATTTATGTGAAGGCCTGTTTTTATAACAAGATCACTGTGTAAAGCCATCAGCTTTATTTAGACATCTCCCAGTGCATGTACAGTGAGCAAGGGCTGTGGCCCCAGGCTATGCCAACACTAATTACATCTCTTCTTCCTATTTTTTTAACTCCATAAAATAGATAAATAAATAAAAGTGTGGATATTGTAGGGATTGCTTGTGAATAACTTCATTAGGCGATAGGTTGGCAGATAAAGTTTTTGCAATATTTGAACATGATAAAAATAGAAATAAAACCCTAAGTCTATATGTTTCTACAGATAAGGAAATGAATTTTTACCACAGTTCCTAAAAACATCTATAAAGGAAAGCAAACAAAGGGCAGATACCTCATTGGAACACTTGAAAACAGTTTTAAAAATGTTTTACGAGGAAGGGTGCTGGTTTTTGCTCAGTATAATGAAGAAAACTAAATTATATTTTAAATGAATTGAACATGCTAAATAATGTAAATTGTCTAAGATAGAAATAACTTAATCATTAAAGTACAACTTAATTGCTGTGGGAACATCTACAACTTTCTAAAAAAAAAAAAAAAAAAAAAAAAGAGTGGATAATTTCTGACCATAGGAGTGTGTGTCCTCAAAATATTGAACTTCGGCTGGAACTTGTGAAAGAGCAATCTTGGGTCCCAGGTCACTCAGAGACCAGTATGTGCAGGTCAGCTCACAGACTGCAAAGGGTGAGTGAGCAAACTGCCCAGCAGCGCAGCTTTTGGGACAGACCCAGCATTGGGCTCTACACATCCGGGCACCCTCCCTACCTGAGGAGAGGTCTCCGCCTGGGAGGGCTTTCCCTGCAGGAACTTGTGAGAGAGCCATCTTGGGTCCCATGTCACTCAGAGACCAGTCTGCGCAGGTCAGCTCACCTGCAGAGACTACGCCAACCACTGAGATTCAGTAGAGAGCTGGGCTCTCGGGACTGCTGACAGAGGCAAACATAATCACAGGAGGAACAAGCTCCAACCAGAGACAACTATAAAAACCAACTCTAGAGATTACCAGATGGTGAAAGGCAAACATAAGAATGTTAATAACAGAAACTAAGACCACTCACCTTCATCAGAACCCAGCACTCCCACTTTAGCCAGTCCTGGACACCCCAACACACCCGAAAAGCAAGACGCAGATTTAAAATCATATCTCATGGTGTGCTGGTAGAGGACATTAAGAAGGACATTAATAACTCACTTAAATTGGACATAGTACTACCGGAAGATNACGGGAGGGTAAGGGAAAATTTCTGGATAACATGTGAAATGTAAATGAAGAAAATATCTAATAAAGAGAGAGAAAAAAAAAAAAAGAAATGCAGGAGAACACTGCTAAAGAAGTAAAAGTCCTTAAAGAGGAAACACAAAAATCCCTTAAAGAACTACAGGAAAACACAACCAAACAGGTAACGGAATTGAACAAAACCATCCAGGACCTAAAAAGGGAAATAGAAACAATGAAGAAAACAAAAAGTGAGACAACTTTGGAGATAGAAACACTAGGAAAGAAATCAGGAACCATAGATGTGAGCATCAGCAACAGAATACAAGAGATGTAAGAGAGAATCTCAGGTGCAGAAGATTCTATAGAGAACATGGGCACAACAATCAAAGAAAATGCAAAATGCAAAAAGATCCTAATTCAAAACATCCAGGAAGTCCAGGACACAATGAGAAGACCAATCCTACAGGTAATAGGAGTAGATGAAAGAGAAGATTTTCAACTTAAAGGGCCAGCAAATATCTTCAACAAAATAATAGAAAAAAACTTCCCAAACCTAAAGAAACAGATGCCCATGAACATACAAGAAGCCTACAGAACTCCAAATAGACTGGACCAGAAAAGAAATTCCTCCACACACATAATAATCAGAACAACAAATGCACTAAATAAAGATAGAATATTAAAAGCAGTAAGGGAAAAAACTAAAAAGTATTCCTTCAACAATCTTAAAAGAAGACAGCCCCCAAAACAGAATCCCAACTTTAACAACAAATATGACAGGAAGCAGCAACTACTTTTCTTTAATTTCTCTTAACATCAATGGATTCAACTCCCCAATAAAAATACATAGACTAATAGACTGGCTACACAAACAGGACCCAACGTTTTTCTGCTTACAGGAAACACAACTTAGGGAAAAGGACAGACACTACCTTAGGGTGAAAGGCTGGAAAACAATATTCCAAGCAAATGGTCCAAAGAAAAAAGCTGGAGTAGCCATTCTAAAATCGGATAAAATTGACTATCAACCCAAACTTATAAAAAAAGACAAGGAGAGGCACTTCATACTCATCAAGGGTAAAATCAACCAAGATGAACTCTCAATTCTGAATATCTATGCTCCAAATACAAGGTCAGCACATTCATTGAAGAAACTGTAGTAAAGCTCAAAGCACAAATTGCACCTCACACAATAATAGTTGGAGACTTCAACTCCCCATTCTCACCAATGGACAGATCCTGGAAACAGAAACTAAACAGAGATACATGGACACTAACAGAAGTCATGAAACAAATGGATTTAACAGATATCTACAGAACATTTTATCCTAAAACAAAAAGATATACCTTCATCTCAGCACCACATGGTACCTATTCTAAAATTGACCATATAATTGGTCACAAAGCAGGCCTCCACAGATACAAAAATATTGAAATTATCCCATGCATCCTATCTGACCACCATGGACTAAGGCTGATCTTCAATAACAACATAAATAATAGAAAGCGAACATTCTCATGGAAACTGAACAACACTCTACTCAATGATTCCTTAGTCAAGGATGAAATAAAGAAAGAAATTAAAGACTTTTTAGAGTTTAATGAAAATGAAGCCACAACATACCCAAACTTACGGGACACAATGAAGGCCATCCTAAGAGGAAAACTCGTTGTGCTGAGTGCCTCCAAAAAGAAACTAGAGAGAGCATACACTAGTAACTTGACAGCACACCTAGAAGCTCTAGAACTAAAGGAAGCAAATTCACCCAAGAGGAGTAGACAGCAGGAAATAATCAAACTCAGGGCCGAAATCAATGAAGTAGAAACATAAAGAACTATTCAAAGAATCAACCAAACCAGGAGCTGGTTCTTTGAGAAAATCAACAAGATAGATAAACCCTTAGCCAGACTCACTAGAGGGCGCAGGGACAGTATCTTAATTAACAAAATCAGAAATGAAAAAGGAGACATAACAATGGAACCTGAGGAAATCCAAAACATCATCAGATCCTACTACAAAAGGCTATACTCAACAAAGCTAGAAAACCTGGATGAAATGGAAAACTTCCTAGACAGATACCAGGTACCAAAGTTAAGCCAGGATCAGATTCACAATCTAAACAGTCCCATTTTTCCTATAGAAGCAGTCATCAATAGTCTTCCAACCAAAATCAGTTTAGGACCAGATGGGTTTAGTGCAGAGTTCTATCAGACCTTCAAAGAAGACCTAATTACAACTCTCCTCAAACTATTCCACAAAATAGAAACAGAAGGTACTCTACCCAATTCATTCTATGAAGCCACAATTACTCTGATACCTAAACCACAAGAAGATCCAACAAAGAAAGAGAACTTTAGACCAATATACCTTATGAATACTGATGCAAAAATACTCAACAAAATCCTTGCAAACCGAATCCAAGAACACATGAAAACGATCATCCATCATGACCCAGTAGGCTTCACCCCAGGATTGTAGGGATGGTTTAATATACAGAAATCCATCAACGTAATCCACTATATAAACAAACTCAAAGACAAAAACAACATGATCATCTCATTAGATGCTGAGAAAGCATTTGACAAAATCCAACACCCTTTCATGATAAAAGTCTTGGAAGGATCAGAAATTCAAGGCCCATACCTAAACACAATAAAAGCAATATACAGCAAACCAGTAGCCAACATCAAAGTGAATGGAGAGAAACTCGAAGCAATCCCATTAAAATCAGGGACTAGACAAGGCTGCCCACTTTCTCCCTACCTATTCAATATAGTACTTGAAGTCCTAGCCAGAGCAATTCAACAACAAAAGGAGATCAAGGGGATACAAATTGGAAAGTAAGAAGTTAAAATACCACTGTTTGCTGATGATATGATTGTATATATTCTGGATCCCAAAAATTCCACCAGAGAACTCCTAAACCTGATAAACAGCTTTAGTGCAGTAGCTGGATATAAAATTAACTCAAACAAATCAATGGCCTTTCTCTACACAAAGAATAAAGGGGTGAGAAAGAAATTAGGGTAACAACACCCTTCACAATAGTCACAAATAATATAAAATACCTTGGTGTGACTCTAACTAAGGAAGTGAAAAATCTATATGACAAGAACTTCAAGTCCCTGAAGAAAGAAATTGAAGAAGATCTCAGAAGATGGAAAGATCTCCCATGCTCATGGATTGGCAGGATTAATATAGTCAAAATCGCTATCCTGCCGAAAGCAATCTACAGATTCAATGCAATTCCTATCAAAATTCCAACTCAATTCTTCACTGAGATAGAAAGGGCAATTTGTTAATTCATCTGGAATAATAAAAAACCTAGTATAGCAAAAACTATTCTCAACAATAAAAGAACCTCTGGGGGAATCACCATGCCTGACATTAGGCTGTACTACAGAGCTATTGTGATAAAAACTGCATGGAACTGGTACAGCAACAGACAGATAGATCAATGGAATAGAATTGAAGACTCAGAAATGAATCCACACACCTATGGTCACTTGATATTTGACAAGGGAGCTAAAACCATCCAGTGGAAAAAGGACAGCACTTTCAACAAATGGTGCTGGCACAACTGGCTGTTATCATGGAGGAGAATTTGATTTGATCCATTCTTATCTCCTTGTACAAAGCTTAAGTCTAAGTGGATCAAAGACCTCCACATAAAACCAGAGACACTGACATTTATAGAAGAGAAAGTGTGGAAACCCTTCGAAGATATGGGCACAGGGCAAAAATTCCTAAACAGAACAGCAATGGCTGGTGTGGTAAGATCAAGGATTGACAAATGGGACCTTATAAAATTGCAAATCTTCTGTAAGGCAAAAGACACTGTCAATAAGACAAAAAGGCCACCAATAGATTGGAAAAGGATTTTTACCAATTCTAAATCTGATAGGGGACTAGTATCCAATATCTACAAAGAGCTCAAGAAGCTGGACTCCAGAAAAATGAATAACCCCATTAAAAATGGGCTACAGAGCTAAACAAAGAATTCTCAACTGACGAATTCCGAATGGCTGAGAAAAACCTGAAAAAATGTTCAACATCCTTAATCATCAGGGAAATGCAAATCAAAACAACCCTGAGATTCCACCTCACACTATCAGAATGGCTAAGATAAAAAATTCAGGTGACAGCAGATGCTGGCGAGAATGTGGAGAAAGAGGAACACTTCGCCATTGCTGGTGAGATTGCAAGCTTGTACAACCACTCTGGAAGTCAGTCTGGCATTTTCTCAGAAAATTGGACATAGTACTTACAGCAATACATCTCCTGGGCATATACCCAGAAGTTATTCCAACTGGTAAAAAAGACACATGCTCCATGATGTTCATAGCAGCCTTATTCATAATAGCCAGAAGCTGGAAAGAACCCAGATGTCCCTCAACAGAGGAATGGATACAGAAAATGTGGTACATTTACACAATGGAGTACTAATCAGCTATTAAAAAATTAATTTATGAAATTCTTGGGCAAATGGATGTATCTGGAGGATATAATCCTTAGTGAGGTTACCCAATCACAAAAGAAGTCATTGGATATGCGCTCACTGATAAGACCTATAATCGGGTCTTTGAATCTTATGGGTTCTATGTTAAACGTTTTGTGTTCTTTTAGTTCTTCCTTCTGGTCGCACACCTATGAAGTAAGGAGGAAACTTATCCTTTGTTTTATGGGTACTTTCCTCAATGTCTCTGTTTCAAATCTCGATTCTACTTTCCTACCTGGTAGATCTCTGATGGGGTGGTCCCCTAGGATCCCATAATCAGTCACTAAACTCAGACACTATTGCATAGGACAACAAGCATTTACTGAAGAGACCCTGATATAGCTGTCTCATACAAAAGTGGATGCTCACAGTCATCTATATGATGGAACACAGGGCCCACAATGGAGAAGCTAGAGATAGAACCCCAGGAGCTGAAGGGGTCTGCAACTCTATAAGAGGAACCCTATAGGTGGAAGAATAACCATGAACTAACTAGTACCCCCTGAGCTCATGTCTCTAGCTGCATATATAGAAGAGGATGGCCTAGTTGGCCATCATTGGGAAGAGAGGTCCCTTGGTCATGCAGACTTTATATGCCCCAATACAGGGGAACGCCAGGGCCAAGAAGTGGGAGCGGGTGGGTGGGGAGCAGGGCCAGGAGGGGGGAGGGTATAGGGAACTTTCTGTATAACATGTGAAATGTAAATGAAGAAAATATCTAATAAAAGTTGGAAAAAAAGAAAAAGAGGACCATCAATATGAACTAACCAGAACCACCAGAAGTCGTGTCTCTAGCTCCATATGTAGCAGAAGATGGCCTAGTTGGCCATCATTGGGAAGAGAGGCCCCTTGGTATTGCAATCTTTATATGCCCCAATACAGGGGAACGCTAGGGCCAGGAGGTGGGAGTGGGTGGGCAGGGGAGCAGGGTGGGGGGGGGGAGGGAACTTTCAGGATAGAATTTGAAATGTAAATTAAGAAAATATCTAATAAAAAATTGAACAAAAAAACATTGAACTTCACTAAGAAAATTGAAATCTTGATGGTCATGGCTTACAAAAGCTAGTAATTTCAGAAAAAATTTTTGTGGTTGCTATTGTAATATGCCATCTAGATCTTACTTTGTGAACCAGAGTTCCCATCTTTTAGATACTTACAGAATGTCTTCTAAATAAACCAGGATCTCTGAAGTCTATGCCCTTTGGGTGACTCATGTCCAGTGATCAAATAAATCAGATAATATAAACCAACTTCTCTTGTTCCACCCAGAATAGTCACCAAAGGTGGTGTCCCTTATATATCTTCTAAGATAGTTTATCAGCTCAACTTTCTCTGTGCCTGAAACTTCTGAAGGACATACAAATATTGGAAAAAGTTGTAATAATACAATTCCAAGTATTTATCAATGACAGGGTATAAGATTAAGTTGGTTTATCTAATGCGTATTAATTTCTCATTTTTCTCAAATAATTATCTGTTACTTTACAATTAAAAATAAATGAATGCCCTGATGTTCAATAAGCAGTTGTTCAATTGATGATGTTCAATGATTCTACCCACTATGGTTGGAGAAGCTGAGTAGAGCAACAGCAAACCTGAGAAAATATTGGCGTCCCAAGAGACAAGTGGAACAACAAAGGTTGATTCAGCCAAGGACTGTTACCATTGCTAGGGAAGTAGTGAAGATAGTGTGTTTTTATGGAATCAAAGCATCCCCGGATTTCCAGAGACATGTTTCTGTAGGCAGACTGTCCTCATGAGAGATAGAGAACAATAGATGTGGAGTGATGAAATCGCAACTTGAAAATCTAGTACTATCAATCCCAATCTAACAGCCAGACTTTTCCTTTAATGTTAGGCTCTCCTCTATAGGTGCTCAGAGGAAATGTAATATATTACAAGGACTTAATTTGGAAAAGTGAAACAGGGATGGGAACATAGTCCAAAAGAATGTGAAATCATGAAGAAAATAATTGAGATGCATATTGGAATTTGAGAGGAATCTGGTGAGAGAGAGTGAAGAAGACCCACTGGGGTGGGAACCAGGCATTGCATAAAGGTTACCAAAGATGTGTTAGTTCTCTGACTTTCAACTTGCTATGTATGTGAGATGACATATATCTTGTAAAGAATGTTTAGGGAATGAGACGGCATATATCTTGTAAAGAATGTTTAGGAATGAGATGACATATACCTTGTAAAGAATGTTTAGGGAATGAGACGACATATACCTTGTAAAGAATGTTTGTTTAGGGAATGAGCTATTAAGTCTGACGCTTCATGGACAGTCAGGGCTTCATGCAAAGGACAGAGAGAGTGAGCAGTATATGGTTAAGAATGAGGTCACAGAATCTTCTGCTTACTCTAACCTAATGACCCCCTTTAGGTGTGTATCTAACAAAGAAGAAAGAAAATATGTATTGGTGACACAGCATTGGTATTCAAGGCAGGATTCATTTTAAGAATTACAAATTGAAAATCACACAAGTCCATGATTTCATAACAGAACAGAAGCGGTGAAGAATGAAAATGAATGGATGAAATTCAGAAATAACACACACAAAGGAGACAATCATAGAAGACTTGAGAATGCTGGAGAGATGGCTTCATAGTCAGGAGCACTTACTGCTCATGCAGAGGACCAGAATTCAGTTTTTCATATGTTTGTCAGAGGCTACAGCCAGAAAACTTAGGTTATAGGGCACCTAAAGTCATCTTCTGTACATACATACATACATACACGCAATGCACACACACACACACACACACACACACACACACATGCATGCGCACATGGTTACTGACCAAAGATACTAGGTACCATGTACCATGTTTCAATGTATGGAAGGTTCTATATGTTCATCTAGGTAATGGTATAGTCCTTTTAAAATTCCACTGCATTATACACTTATCATTTACTGTTTTTCTCTAAGTTTGTGCTCATCTAACACAGGATCTCTCTAAATAGTATAACTATTTAGAACCTAATGGGAACATTGAATTTATATTCCTGCAGAAGGAGAATTTCTGACTTAGAGGAAAGTGAGTGTTTCACCCTTATTTATACTTTGAAGTATTTGTATTAGAAGGTATAGAAGGTTTGTGCCTGTGTCTGTGATGTGAGGAGAACATACTGGAGAAATGGCTACGACATGCCAAATGCTACATCTTCATTATCATATGTTCACTTTTGCAAGTTTCCTGATTCTGTGCTATTTTTATATTTCTTTGAATACTTCTATAGTCCTAAGCAAATATAGGTTGATTTTAGTAAAACCCACTTCAATGAAACCAGAAGAGGAATGTATGTGTTTCTTTTGGTAAGTTCAGTTCTTAGGCATCCTTTGGGCAAATGCCCTCCCCACATACACACCTTTTTAAAAGCATTATCCAACATTTGCTGAGATACTGGTAGTTAGGTGGATGCAATTACACCTTTCTGTTTATAGAGATGTTTAATATGAATTTCGCTGAGAATCTTTAAAAGCATGTGTCCTTCATTATCTTTCTAAGAGGAGCCCTAGAAAGGGTAAGCAATCATCTGGGTTCAAATATAAATGGAGTCAAAGCTTATGTATTTTTAGAAATACAGTCAAAACCAACGAGAGCTGCTTAGAAATGCAAATGAGAATTGTATTTCCATAAGACAGATGTTGTAAGAAAAAGAAAAACTCTGCTTTGCAACAGGACCCCGACCCAGAGATCATGGCTGTGGTACCAGAGATCATGGCTGTGGTACCAGAGATCATGACTGTGATATTCCTTTTTCTGAGGGATAGGTGATAGAAAATCTTGTTAGGAACAGCAAAGGCATTCTTTCTTCACTTTATTCAATCACTTCAGTTTTGGGGGAGATTCAACATGCTCACATACATGGCCTTCATTCATGCTACAGTCTACTATAGATGCCCATATTCTTTTCAGGATGAAAGACCATTAAGAACAAAAAATATCCCAAGGAGGGAAGGGACATGAGACAAAGTAACAGATGGCAGAAGTTAACTTGAAATCAACAGCATGATGTGTGATAAAGGAGCAAAGAGGGGATGGTGATTAATACATAACAGTCTTCTCTCTTTGGCAAGGAAGAAAACTAGCATTTCATAGAATGGATATGAATTGAGAAAACTACATGCAAGTGCTTAGTGTTTAATCCTGCACTAAACTGCTGGCAGGAAAGCTGTGTCTGTGCAGTAGATATAACACTTTGGCTTCTATCCTATCATATGCTAATGAGCAACAGTGTTGAACACGAAGTCATCTGTTTGTCCTATAGGCTGGGGATTGAGTGAAAGAAAGCAACCTTTTTAATGAAGCATGAGGAGAATGGCATGGGTAGAGATAGAACCCTGGCTTCCCAGGGTAGCTTTTAATGAACAGTTCTTGGATTTTCTACTTAGCTTTTCTTACTATGAGATATTTAAACATGTAGCAAGAACAGAACTCGAAAGATGGCTGAGAACACTTGATGTTCTTCCAGAGAACTCAAGTTCAAAGTTAGCAGACACGTAGTGCCTCATAACCATCTCTAACTCCATAACCATCTATAACTCCAGTTCTGCAGAATAAATAGAATGTCATTCTCTGGTTCTGCCAATCACAGGTAAAGGGCTCATACACACACATTGAAAAAAATTAAATATATGTGTCAATGTCACTTCTCATTATGACTTAGCCTGACTTTAAACTTGCATTTAAAGGAATAAAGGAAACAGATCTTCTTCGGAGGCAATGTTTAAACATCTATATAGAAATTAATTCAGGGCCAATAGCCAATAAACTTTCCTACCCTGGGCAATGCTGACTGCTGACTGCTATGCTGATAAAAGAGAGAAACTAACCAGATGGCCTCAATGGTTCTCGGGGCTCACTGGTTCTCTAATGTTGACTAAACTTTGAATACATTTCTTCCTAACTATAATCTCCAGTCTCCTCTTATTATTTACTTAGAAAGCTTTCCACTATAAAGCTGCTATCTGCCGTTTGTGTATGTGAAAATACAAACTATAAATGCAACTAGGAGTAAGAAATCCACGTGAACTGTAAAAGTCATGAAACAGCAATGATGCTCTTGCAAGAGCCAATAGACCTGACACTGGTGGAAGCCTGACACCTATTGGTACCAACCAGCCAACATGGTGACCTAAACATGTAGACTCTCCTCTCCATTGTGTCTCTCAACACTTTGTCACGTTTTGTTTCGTTTCCTTTTGTTTTGTGGGGATAAGGTCAGTCTCTGTCCTAAGGTCAGTCTCTGTCCTAAGGTCAGTCTCTGTCCTAAGGTCAGTCTCTGTCCTAAGGTCAGTCTGTCCTGTGTCAGTCTGTCCTGTTGTCTTAGTTCTTAGTAATGCTTTTACTGCTTTTTAATTTGGCCCGATATATATATATATATATATATATATATATATTTTCTTTTATACAACCTTTAAAAATGTTTCTTTTCGGATGAGTGCATTGGAAGAAGCAAAGAGCCAATGAATTATGCAGGTGCATTTTATGCTGATATTGAAACATGCCCCCTCACCTTGGGGCAACGGCAAATCAATATTTAACAACTCTGGTAACTTCAGGAAAAGAATTCCCTATAGTTTTATCCAGGGATCTGTCCAGAATTGATCTTTTTGACCTTAAAGGAAAGTGAGCTAAAAGAACCAAGGGAAATGTGGGGGAGCCACTTCTGCGAAGGCCTTTGGTTTCTATAAATAGAGCCAGTTTCAGAAGTTGATTCTTACAATAAACTAAAATTTCTTCCCTGCTGCAAGCATTGATATAAACAGGCAGACTTCTGATCCTACTTTTTATATATGTAGAAAGAAGACAGACTTTAGCCATGTTGGCTTCTCCTAAAATAAGGTCCAGCTTAAATTTGCCTCTCATTTGTATTCACAACCATTAAAAAAATTCCTCTTATAGCAAATCAAATGAGCAAAAAGATAGGTTTTATTTTACTTACTGCACTTTGTATATGATATACTAATATCATTTGATATACAAATGAATATTTGTTGAATAAATGAATGAATTTCAAACATAGATGCACCCTTGTTTATTTTAATAGCATTTTCATTGGCTAACATGTGTTTATTTATTTAATGTCTCATTATTTTAAAGATTTCACTTTAGAAATATTGTTGTGTTCAAATGGTCTGCTATTTATTCAAACAAGAGGCTAATTGCTTTGTTGATATTTTTAGTGGAGGGTGGAAATCTGCTTTGTCCATAATTGCTTCTCTTCTCTGCTGCTGGTAAAACACTGATCAAAAGCAACTTGGGAAGGGAAGGGTTTATCTCATCTTCCATCATTGAGGGAAGCAGAGGCAGGAACTCAAGGCAGGATGCTGAAGTCAAGACCAAGACCATGAACATCAAAGAATGCTGCCTAGTGGATTACCCCCAAGTTCATGTTCTGCTTATCTTTCTTAAACAGCCCCATCTGCATAAGAATGATATTGCCTCCAGTAAGCTGAGCCCTCTTACATCAAATCACAATTATGAAAATACCCCGAGCAGATATGTTCCCTGGCCAAACTGATGGAGAAAATTCCTCAGTTGAGATTCCCTCTTCCAAGATGTGTCTGTTTAACAAGCACGATTAGCTATCACGTCTCCCAAGTCTTCCATTTTCTCTCCCACCTTAGTTCATTTTAGTTATAGGCTAAGAAAAGAAAACAAGTCTTACAAGATTGCTGACTCAGGTTTTATTTATGGAAGAGGAAGTGTTAACAGATTCATGTACAGGATGAAACTCATGGTGATCAAGGAACCTATCACAGAAGAAAATGTGAAAACTATTTCTGTTATTTTCTGTATTTTCTCATTGGGAATATGATGTTATACTACACTATATGTACCATGCAGACAGTACACAGCATCGAGCTATGATTGACTGCACTGCTGGACCAGTTGGAATATGCTAACTACATGGACCAAAAACTTCACTTCAAGATTAAATGATAGCAGCTATTCTTGATACTCGACCAGAATTCTGGAGGAAGGAAGGAAGGAAGGAAGGAAGGAAGGAAGGAAGGAAGGAAGGAAGGAAGGAAGGAAGGAAGGAAGCATAGTGATGCCTTAGTAGATTTGCAGTGACATCCTTCCCTTTGTCTTCTGTGGAATGAGCAGTTTGTCTTCCTTCTTCTGTTCTTTGCGTGACTAGATGGATATTTCCTTGTGTAGCAATGTAGGTAGGAACCAGGGGATAGGGGAAGAAGAGTTGAGGTTCGATCCAATCATATCTTTATTTTATTGATAACAAAGACAAAATTTATCTGGATTCACAATCACAGGGCACAGTACTGGCCATCCTTCAGCCTCTAGTCTAAGCATTAGGGGAATAGTATAAAGTGACATCAGGGTTTATTTCCCAAGGCTATATAGGAATCCTATCACCTGAGATAAGAGACAGTGCCAACAGGATAAGTCTGGATTTGGTTAGAAAACAAAAAGAGGATTGGAATGGAAGATATGAATTTTGTTTGAACAGCCTGAGTTGTGTGCCACACTTCTTTTAAAAACAAGCAGTGGGAGCTTACTATAGAAAATACTTTAAAGCTCACTTGAGCTCACTTACTCAAGCTGCCTTGAACTAGCACTGTTAGGACATTCCTTCCACAGAGGGAAGTTAAAGACTGGGTAATGCACCAAGCTTCACTTTGTAGTCTCCACCTCTTGATGAAGCCCCCTGCCCCCAGCTGACTCCCCTTATCCTTAGCGCCCACTGAAAATAAAGTGTTTTGCATTTTCTAAGCTGGTTTCACTTTCTGAAGCATCTAGTGGAGATTTTTTTTTAAGGAAATTCATTTATATATTTATTTTATTTATTTATTTATTTATTTATTTATTTATTTATTTATTTTATTTAGCTCGAAGTGTTGAAGCCTTCCCCATCTATCATTATTCCGTTGATTTAAATCAACATCTACAAAGCTTTAAAGGTTACGTATCATGTGCCAGAAAATAAAATGTCTGTTCTGGATAATAAAATTATTCTAGACAAGGATATAGGCTCATAAACAAATAACTGTAATTATGACATGATAAATGTCATAAAAATATTTACAGTAATATAGTATCAGGCTGGCAGATTAGCCCAAGGGTAACTATGGTAGTCTGGGGACAGTCTGTGGTGAGTGATAATTGAATTTTGGTTTCAAAGAATAAATTTATGAAGCCCAATGGAGTCACTAAGGATCACCAAGTGTTGAAACAAATTTGAAATTTTGAAAGTTTTAACAGGTATAAACAATTAATTTTGTAAACCATGGTATATTATGTTTATAATATTTTCCCTGTTACTGGTAAAGTCTGGCATGAACATTTTTCTTTACAGAAGAATTATGTAAGCAGTCTACCATTAGTATATCCAAACTTGGGTATAAAAACAATTTCCCTAACCTAGAGGTTTAAAATTCTTACCTTTGAGTACAAATGTGTGTTTGGTGATTAACTTTCAATTATTCTTCTTGGGAAGGCCATGAAATAGCAGGACACACAGTTTAACCCTGCTCTTGTATTTGTGGAACAGTAAGTTAATGGTGTTAGTGCATGTCTAAGCTAATCAAAGAATTCAATCTTTAGCCTTATGTATTGGCTTAAATAAAAATAAGCTGATAAGATAGGAGAAAATTGTTGATAACTTCCAGAGACAGAATAATTTTATTCCTTTGAATGATTTTTTTTCAAGCACTTGATTTTTCTCTGGGATTTTTATCCATCTTATGACCAAACATTAGAGCTTGGCAGAAAATTCACATATATCTAACTACATATGTATTCTAAACTTTCAAAAGACTAGTAAGACCTCAACTGTAAGAACTATTCCCACAGTAACCAGAAAATTCTGACTAAATATAAGAAAGTAACAGTGTTGGGGTGAGAAACTGCTTCAGTGGGTCAAGATGCTTTGAAGTCTAAGGAGCTACATTGAATCCCCGGAACCCCCAGGGTAGAGGAGAGGACTCAGTCCTGCAAGTTGTAATATGCTTTCCACACATGAATCCTGTGTGCATATATGAAATGGGCAAATGTGCAAAATATGCAAATGTGCAAACACACACACAGAGACGTAATGGAATAGAAAAAATACTGATTGTTCAAAAAGGACTTTTTCAATTTGAAACGCTGTACAAAGTCCAACTTAAACATTTTCTAGAACCTGTTACTTACACAGCCCCCAATAGCATGAAAATCATAGTTGGTAAGAACTGTTAATTTCAGTAGACTATAGAACCTCGTCTACTCTACAAGACCACATTTCCATCTCTCTCTCTCACTCTCTCTCTCTCTCTCTCTCTCTATATATATATATATATATATATAAAATGTCTCAATTATTCATTAGTTAGTGGTGAGGGAATTTTGACATTTTGAGGACATCATAATAATGTGTTCACGTGAATCTAAAGCCCTGGTGTTTGGCCTACTATGAATAAGACAATTTGTTATTGTTTTATGAAAAACTTTTATTGTGTCAGAGCAGGCTCCAAGATACCACAGCATGTGTGAATACTCATGGTCAACACTGAAAAGTTGAATCTCTTCTTTTTCTTGTACATGAGTTTGAGAGATTGAATGAACTCTAGTTGCCAGTCATGCACAGAAAGTGTCTCTATCCTATGCATTTTATTGCTGACCCTTTATACCGCATCTTAACCTGTGGGACACAATCTACAGTGGGTTGTATGACTGGATGTGGGGTTTGCAAAATATTTGGCCACAGTAAAAGTCTCTGCATTCACAGTGGCTTCCATTTAAAATCAAATGCATCATAAAACAGAGCAGACTACTGCAGTGTTCACTACAGTTGGATCATATAACTTCACTCTAGCCCTGATTTTGAACATGGCAGTCATGCTGTGCAGTGTGTGTGTGTGTGTGTGTGTGTGTGTGTGTGTGTGTGTGTGTGTGTTGTCATGCTACACAATCCCAGTCAATCATGCCGAGCTTCTCACTGTAGATGAATGTCTGTCATGCGTTTCCGTGCTCTTACTGAAAGTACAAAGCCTTTTGCTCTTACATAAAATGATGATTTTAATGTGTCCTTACTGTCATTCCTTAGCATTTAAGTAACAAATTAAGACATCTTTGAATTGCATCCTGTTAGAAAGATTCATTTCAAAAAAATTACTGTTTGAGTTGCTGACTTAAGTTTTACAAACAAAAAATAAAATAAAATAAAAATTCAATTGTAAGTAAATCAAGAATTTTTAACAACTTCTGAAACAACTCCAAACATACTTATGTAAATTTTTACTGTATAATTATACTGAGAAATATTCTCAGCATGGATTCTGATAAATTCAACTGAAAAGCATTAAATATTCTCTGCCCTATAGTATCAAATAGAGAGCCAATATTTAATCTTTTATATAAAAATAATCACATTTAACTCATTAATATGCAAATATGTTTCATCTTTAAGAAATGGTAAAGTTATATAAATGAATAAATAAATAAATATCATTTTGCAAAACAATTATTTATTACTTAACATCAGTAGACATTTTTATATTTATACTCATTTTGAATGAATTTATACTTGGGGGATCACACAAAAGCTTCACAGGAAGAAGAGAGCACAAATGGAAGATATAGAATAATACCTGATATACATGATACCAATTAACTTTAACATAATATTTAGCATTTATATGCACTATATTAATTTATAATTATATACATGTATATCATACATAGACTATATGCTTATGCATGTGTGTGAGTGTCTGGGTTTCTATGTGTGTTATGTATGTCTATATGTCTGTGTATAAGTGTATGAGTTGTGTGCTCACACATGTGCATTTACATGGGAATATGTACGTGTAAAGGTGCATGTGTGTGTACATGTAGATGTGTTTGAGTATATGTGCATATTATGTATATGTGTGTATATTGTGCATGTGTCTGTGTGAATGTGTATGTGCACACACGTGCATTTGCATGTGAACATGCATTTATGTCTGTGTTCATGTGTGTGTTTTGTGCGTCTGCTATGTGCACACTTGTGCATGTGTATTTGCATGTTAGTGTGTGAATATCCTACTGTTTCTGGGATGTGATGAAATAGACAAATGAACTAAGTGCAAAGGACATGATGTGATTAACTAACACAGATATGGGCTGTGTATGGTCAGTGAAAACCTAACACATCGGGACATTGGAGAAGCTAGAGACAGTACCCCAGGAGCTGAAGGGGTCTGAAACCCTATAAGAGGAACAACAATATGAACTGACCAGAACCCCCAGAGCTCGAGTCTCTAGCTGCATATGTAGCAGAAGATGGCCTAGGCGGCCATCATTGGGAAGAGAGGCCCCTTGGTCTTGCAAACTTTATATGCCCCAATACAGGGGAATGCCAGGGCCAATAAGTAGGAGTGGGTGGGTAAGGGAGCAGAGTGGGGAGAAGATAGAGGGAAATTTCAGGATAGCATTTGAAATGTAAATTAAGAAAATACCTAAATAAACAAATAAATAAATAAATAAATAAATAACTGTAACCTAGTTCATTGGGAAGTCACAAGACATGTGATTTTTTTCAAATTTATTATAAATCTTATCGAACCCCTGTCATATCTACAGTCCAGCATTGGCCACTATGTCCTTATGTAGTCCTTATGCAAAATTTGACTCTATCTCCCTTGTTCTCTGTCTCTCCCCCTCCTTCTCTCTCCCCTTCCTCTGTGTATGTATATGTGTGCATGTGTATGTGTGCTGGTTCCCTTAACCAAAATACTACAAATATCTCAGGTAGTCAAAATGTATTTACTTCCTCATAATTTTAAAGGCCACAGTTGTAAAATCAAGATATCACTAGCGTTGGTTGTTTTTCCCTGTGGCAGTGAGTTATAGGATCTGGCTTCTACCTTGTCACATAACCTTCTCTCGGAGTATTGCAATGAGAAGAACAATTTCTTGTATGCCTTTCTATTCTTTAAAAGACACACTGCTTCATTAGATAGGGCCTTATCCATATGTTCTAATTTTGTTCCCATGTAAAGGCCCCTGTCTCTAAATAGAGTCACTTTTGGAGCAGAATTTTAAACAATTAAACTTTTGGTGTGTCATTAGTCCATACATGCACACACGTGTATTTTTATTTCTGTGATAAAATCTTGGTAAATGTGTGACCTTTAATTGGTACACTACAGAAGGTGAGGGAATCTGAGAATACAGTCTTCCTTTAGTTCCTTTTCTCTACCCCACCTCCACTCCACAATCTCATTAGAAAATAACTTAAAAGTACTTCATAGAGAAAAAAAGATTGCGTTACAGACAGAGATGTCAGGTATATAAAGGAAAAGAAAATGATCCAATTTAAATCTTAATTTTAGGTAAAATAATCATGTTAGAGGATAATAATAACAGAGTAGTGTTTAACAGAAATTCACCTGTAATAGAGTCCTGTGAATGGCAAACTTAATCATGGGTTGGGGACATTTTTGTATATTAGCTTTTGGCAAGTGTAATTTTTATCTTGCATAACAACTTGTGTCCTATGCCCTGTTTAACTCCAGGTGAGACTGTCACTGATTAGACTGCATTTTTATTTCCTATTCAGTTTTACTCAGTGTCAAGTGATGTTTTGGTATGGCTTCAGAAGGATGGCTGTGTGACAGAATATGAACACTGTGTGAAACAAGACACAGGTTCTGCTTTTAATAAAAATCACCTTACAATGGCTGGGAATGGTGGTGCATGCCTTTAATCCCAGCACTCGGGAGGCAGAGGCAGGTGGATTTCCAAGTTCGAGGCCAGCCTGGTCTACAAAGTGAGTTCCAGGACAGCCAGGGCTACACAGAGAAACCCTGTCTCGAACCCCCCCCCCCAAATCAAATCACCTTACAGAGACTCAAGGACACAACATGTACTTAATGCTGAGACCTCTGTCATGCCATAGCTATGTGGGCCATGCAGCTGCAGTCTTTGACATCATAAGCTTTGTGTTATAACTGAATAGATAGATAGATAGATAGATTAGATAGATAGATAGATAGATAGATAGACAGACAGATAGAAGATAGAAAGATAGATAGAGATAGAGATAGAGTTAGAGATAGAGATAAAGATAGAGATAGAGATAGATAGCCTGGTTTGGGAACAGATCTCTGTAGATGAGATTTAGTTACTCTGATGTGTGGTTATATTAAAATGGTATTGGTCCTTTATCTAATGTAATTGGTGTCGGGGTTAAGACAGCAATGTGAAGACAGACACAAGAAGAAGTCAGAGCGGAGCAGAAGAAATGGCTGTCACTTAAGCACGCAAACAACAACAAAGGCTACTCCTTGCTCCAGAAGAGACAACGAAGAAAGCTTCAGTTTTTGTTCAAAGGGTATAGCCATGCTGGCGCACTTGGGGGAGACTTTTAGCCTTTAAAAGCAGACTATTAGTTTCTGGGTTTTTGTTGTTGTTGTTGTATGTTTGTTTGTTTGTTTGTTTGTTTTTTCAGGCTTTGCTATTTGTAGTTCATCATAGTTCCTTGCAGGCTAGGAAACTAAAAGGTACTGCTCTGCTCACTTACTGGAATGCTCATACAGGTAACAGTGGAGCTGCCAGAGTTTCATAGGCAATCATTGCATGTTAGAGTTGTGAGATTTACCAAGAAAACAAAATAAAGGTGTAACCTCCAGAATTCAGACCTGCCCCCATTGCGGCAGGGCTTCCAGGCCACTTCCAGCTAGGCTGGCTCTTTTTGTTTTGCAACTCCTTTTATGCAACTACCACAGCCCCTATGCTGCTGCCTGCCTGTCCAGAACTGCCCCTATGTCCCAGGAAGAAGAAGCCTCCTGCACAGCGGCTCCAGCAGCTCCATGTGCTTGCCAAGATGGAGCCAGGGGCCCTGGGAATGGGATGGCGGGGGTCTACCCTCTTCCACTGTCTTTTAACCAAGAAAGATTTTTCAGTAAAGAAAAGACATGCCTTGATCAGTGATTCTTCTCAATGTTTTCTTTTCTCTCCTATCTAGTCCTCCCAGTTAGTCCCCAGCCTGCCTTCTAGGGAACCCAGACTGATTAGGGTCAGACCTCAGGCTGTTTGGACACCAACATAAAGGTGCCTTTTTTGTTACAAGTTTTAGAGAAGCTGATATATATATATATATATATATATATATATATATATATATATATATATCATATATATCTATATGTCATGTATATCAATATATATATTATATATATATATATCAATATCTCACACACACATATATGTGTGTGTGTATATATATATGTGTGTGTGTATGTGTGTGTGTGTGTGTATGTGTGGAATTTCTTTGTATCTACTTATGTGAGTTGGAAATATTGTCACTTGTTGATTAAGAAAGCCCAATGCTATGAGCACCGTAGCTTCTAAGGTCTCAGAACTTCCTAAGAAAAGGGTAGGAGTAGGGTGGAAAAGTCATATCCTTGATGGTGCCCCTTATTTCATTTTACTGAAACGTTCCAATGAGAAGTGTATGAAGCTTTTTATTGTCATATCAGATTTACATGGTAAAATTTAATGCACTTCTTGTCAGCCTTAAACACTGGAAATATCAATAAAATGTCAAATTATATTTGACTTCAAACCCAAGTGGTTATAAAAATGCAATACAAATTTACAATCATTTAGTCTTCCCCTTTTCTCACAATAAAACCCTGTTTTATTCTTTATGGGAAGCTAAAATTATTTTGCTCAAAGCTGGTAATTTATTAGGGCTTACATAAGATCTGGAGTGCGTTTCCTTTAGAAATCAATGGTGAGTTTGGAACTGGGACCAAACTTTTTAATTATGGCTTTGAAGTAATGTAACTGTGGTTTATAATGCCTCATACATCTGCTTGAGCGGTTATATGAGTTTGTTCAAAGTTCTGGAAGCAATAAAATTCAATTTTTGGACAGTGAGCTAGCAAGGGGATACAGGTGATGCTGATTGGCATGTACAACATAATATCTTATAACACATTTGGTGATTTCACTCACACAATGAAAGTCTGGCCCAGGGTGTCCATGGGCATGACATCAAAGGAAGCTTTGTCAGCCTTCTATTCCAAACCTTGTAGCTCCCATCCTCCTCCCCTTTCCTTCCCTGGGTTCCTGATCCTGAAAGGATTCATTCCCTCTGATGAAAGGCTTGAGGTTTGATGCTTATTCTGCTCACTGCTGTTATGAGAATTTGAGCTTGTTTTATAGACTTGGAGTTCTGGGCCTCCCCATCTCAGTGACCCAGAACTTCCATCATTCTTCTCAAGGGGTGGCAGCTGAGTAGGTACAGACTTTACTGACAGGGAAGAGAACAGAATGGGAGATTTCAGTAGCAGCAAAAGAAAGAGGATGATGGAGAGAGCGGATAAGCAGTCATCAGGGAGCTCCAATTCAGAGTCCTGTCCTTCGACTCCCTTAGAGAGGGCTTTTGTATTATTTCAGAATATTCATCTGTCTGAATCGTAAACTGTTCATTGTTAAGACCTAAAGTGTATACCAGAGTCTTTGCCTTTTTCATGCCTTTACAACTTGCCTATATCTGTATTTTTTCTTTTATATTTATAATTGTATGACACCAATTGATCTTTCAAATGTCAATGAAATTTCTCTTCATTCACTTTCTCTACAAAAATAATGACACATTATTTGCTAATATTATTTGTTTATGGCCTCTCTCTCTCTCTCCCTCCATCTTTTTCTCCCTCATCCCCATCTCTCTATTCCCCTTTCCTTCTTTTTCCCCCTTCTGTGTGTGTGTGTGTGTGTGTGTGTTTCTATGAATATGTGTATGTGTTTATGTGTGTATTTCTGGAAAAGAATAAATCATATTCTTACAAACAGTTCACATAATTAAAATGAACTTCATATAAGTATGAGCTTGGTCATGTTAAAAGTGCATATAAGACAGACTTGAAATGGGAATTTTTTACATGATTTTCATTGTGATCATTAGTTGTAACCAATGATTGGAAGAGACAAACTATAGCAAAAGGTTCTCCCTCCCTCTCTCCCTTGTTCCCCTCTTTCTTCATCCTCTTCTTCCTTGTCATCTTCAGTGTTAATCTCAGGTCTTCACAGAGGGCCTTAGACTACAGAGCCCTCCTGCAGATCTTTTCTTCTTGCCCTCCTTCCTCATAAAGTCAAAAAATTATCAGATGAGAGTTTTCTCTCCTTTTGTTGTGTTCTGGAATCTCCTCATCACATGTTGTAAAGGGTATTTCAGTTATATGATATATCCCCTTTTATATTTTACCAGTTTCTTTTTACTAAACTGATCAGCTTTACTATTTTTATACCTAGCACATATTTTTTTTTGTACTTGGAATTTTAATTTCATTTTTTTGGCCTGCCAACTGTCCACCTTCTGGTCTCTGGAAACTAAATAGATTAGGGTGCATGGCAAAAGGAATACAAGGTTAAGGATGAGATTTAAAGTCTCCTTGCCCTAAAGTAGCATGATTGTCCTAGTCATTCATCTAAGACAATGCTAACATTGGATACCGGATAAACAGCAGACAGCAAAGTCTGTGGTGTGCAAGTGTGAGGAATGAGTGTAATCCCCACTGCACAGAGAAAGAACTGAATATAGTGTGCAAGCCTATAATATCAGCAAGGGAAGCAGACACAGGATTACTCTATGATTGCTGATGTGTCAGTATAGACCACTGGTTCTCAACTTTCCTATTTCTGCTATCATTTAATACAATTCTTCATGCTGTAGAAACCCCCAACCATAAAATTATTTGTTGCTACTTCCAAACTGTAAGTTTTGCTACTGTAATGAATTACAATGTAAACAACTGATATGCAGGATATTTGATACATAACCCCTGTGGAGGCTTATTTGACACGAAAAGGCTTTGTGACACAGAGTTTGAGAACCACTTGTTTAGACAAAATGGCAAGCACTATTCTCATCAAGAGACTCTACACACACACACACACACACACACACACAGAGAGAGAGAGAGAGAGAGAGAGAGAGAGAGAGAGAGAGAGAGAGAGAGAAAACAAAAGGAGATATGCTCTAAGGATTCAACTCCTGTTCACTAACTTTGAAATGGAGATGGAGGAAGAGAGCCATAAGCCCAGGATTCAGCTACCAAGAAAGGCAAAGAAAGTGTTCTTACAGATCTTCAGAGAAGCAATGCATCCCTGAAGACATTTTGATTTTACTCTGAGAGATTTGTGTGTCTAATAAGTGACCTACAGAACCGTGGTATAAAACAATGAGTTGCTGTAATTTATCAGCTTATATTAGTGACAGTCTTATCACAACAGAAAACTGAAAGCTAAACAAACATCAAGCCCCCCCCCCAAAAAAAAGACAAACTTCATTAAAACAAGTCAAACAAATACAGTAAAAATGATATAATAATAATAATAATAGTAATAGTAATAATAATAATAATCATCTCCACTGCTTGGTCTTCCTGTAGCTCTATCATTGCTTCCTTCTCTTCTTCCCCAATCTTTCCCTCTCTCCCTTGTGGTTCAATATAAACTGCCTCCTAAAGGTCTGTGTGCTTGGATACTTGGCCACAACTAATAGCACTGTTTGAGAAAGCAATAGAACCTTTAGGAGAAGCAACCACAAAAGAGGACAATCTCAGAGGTCTGTAGCCTCATTGGCTGATATCTTTCTGCTTTCCTGAGTGCAGATGCAATGTGGGCAGCCAGCTCCTGGCTCCTGGGGCAGAGCCTTGCCTGCATGATTCGTGTGTTCTCCAGCATGATGGACTCTAGCTGTTTAAAACTGTCAGCCCATAGAAACCTTTTCTCCTTAAGTTGGTTTGGCCAAGACATTTTATCATGGAAACGAATTCTTCTTCTTCTCATATGTAACTAAAAATCACTGCCAGACAAATTTCATCCATCAATGATTATAACTCTGAAATGAGACACCTGAGGTTTTCATTCTTCTTTCCTTTTGCTCTGTCCCAGGGTCTCTCTGCCTTTCGCTATTCCATACCATGCTCTGTGTGGGCATGTCTGTGTTCCCAGCTCAACTGTAGTCGGTGCACGACCATAAAAGCAGCAACTGCGATAAAGTCTTTGAATGAACAAGACCTAAAACATTGATTTGGCTACACAGGTGATTTAAAGAATAAATGAGCCATGTAGATATACTCAAAGAAAGTCAGGAATTTCTAATAGCAGGACTCAGAAATTATTTGTTCAAGATCCCTGTGGGTTTAAGCTATAGCATGCCTCCCATCTTTCCATAATACCATAAGGGACATAAAACCAAAAAGTTGACAACAAGGACTCTAGCTTTTTATTCCTGTCCTTACCTACTGGTCTTCCTGTTGGTAATAGGAAGCATTAATCTGTTGCTTGAATGGAAAGCCACATGTTCTTGATCTCATTTCAAATAATATCTAGTAAAATATAATCCTATTTTGAGTTATTTCTAAATCTGAAGTCTGAATTTTTATAGTCCCATGCCTGGTATAAACCAGCATCATTTTTCACTGTGCAGCAAGAAAATATGGGATTTTCAATTTGTTTGCCCATGTACTATAACTGAAGTGTAAATCTAAATACATTCACCTATTATCCAATAATAAATTATATTTAATATAAGCTATGAGTTCAACAAATTCTAATCAGACTTATAAGTCTTTCATGGCCTTGCCTTGTTATTCACTGACATTTCAAATGGCATAATTGCCTTTCTAAGATGGGTCCCTTCTCTACTTCCAAGCCATCATTTCTCCATTCCCAGAACTACCGCTGTTTCTATTTTCTCTGTAGCCTCATTCATGCTGTTGTAGGACAAGAGGATTTACTGTTCTGGCTGGTAATGTGATAATTAAGTCTGCTACTTGAGAGGATCTAGAACTACTCAGGAAACAAGCCTCTATTCATGCATGTGATACTTATCTAGATTAAGTAAGCCTCTATATATGTTTATAAGAGAATTGAAAGATTAGGAAAGTTGAAGTAGGAAGACTTAACTGTGGGCTGAACCATTTAATAGCCCAGGATGCTGAATTTAGGTTAAAGGAGAAAGACCAGATGAGAATCTGCAGTCATAACTCACTTCTTCCTGACTATAGAAGCAACAGAACCAGCTACCTAAAACTCTTATTGCCATGATGTTTCCACTATGATAATCTGTACCTTAGAACCGTGAGCCAAAATGAGTGCTTCCTTCCTGATATTGGTTTTGTCAGAATATTCTTTAACAGCAAGAATGTAGTTAATAAAGATAGCTACTGTAATTCAGCTAGATCTTTATCTGCTATCCTTCTAAGATTTCCCATGCTAGAGAGTTACCCAACTGTTCTTCTATTTCATCAGCTAGTTTTACCAGTTATTATACTTTTGTTGTTGTTATTGTTAATATTAATTTCAGGATTAGCAGTCATAAATATTATTTTGAAACTGTCTTCACTTTTCTGTCTCTTTTGTCTCCAAGTTGTATTTTATTTCAAATATAGAAGAGAAAATTGTTCATTTTGTGTCTTCCTTGTCTCTAAATGCATAATGGTTTATTTAAACTCTCAAAGTTTTGCAAAAGAGGCATGCCCTTGTTGGAGTTGCAACATTACATATTGATAATATTTAAATATTTTCAAATCAACAAACTTCTCCCAATGATACTTAGTTTGCCATTTTGTGTCCCATCTGAGAGTTTCATTCTGTCATGGTAATACAGTGTTTTGCCTAACATTGTATTGCTCAGTGTCTAGGACATGACAACACTATGAACATGATTGTTAATAGACTACATGGAATAATTACTCATTTTACAGAAAGGATCAAGGAGATTTCAAGAGGAGCATTGTTTCAGGCAAGGAACATCCCAAAAGGATCCCTTGATACTTTGAGAGTGTGAAATGAAATTGTCCAAAAAGGAAAAAGAAGACTATAAAAGCACGGTATTCTGAAATTTTGACTTGCATTGTGGCAATAATTGGCCTAAGAGAAAATACCAAAGTTTTCTAAGCACGAGGTATCTGAAAAAGCATGAATCTTTGAACATTTGTTTTCTCACACTCCATTTGCCAAAATTTCATTGACTTTAGTGCTTCGGATACATGCAGCCAATCAATGAACATATTTAAGTACCATCAATATATAGTAAGTATCATGAGAATTATCAAGGGCATAAGTCACAATCAAAATTCCAGAGGTTTATATGAGAATGGCCTCCACAGACTCTGACATTTGAACAATTAGTATTCAATTAGTGGCACTGTTTGGAAAGACTTAGGTGGTGGTATGTCCTTGTTTGAGTTGCTATGTAAATGAAGGATGGCTTTAGTAGTTTGAAAGACTTGTGCTATTTTCAATTCTCTCTCTGTCCTCTGCTTTCTTTTGGTGGTTCAAGATGTAAACTTTGCTCTCAGCTTCTTGCACTAGTGCCAAGTCTGCATGCTACAATGTTTCCCTAACATGAAGTTTGACAATAAATTTACCATATTGATTATTATTAAGCTGCATTATATACTATTACAGATTATCTAAACATATGTCCTTATAACTAAGTAAATATATATCTAAGAGACAATGAATTTGAAGGAGCATTGAGGGGGAAGCATATGGGAGAGTTTGGAGTAAGAAAGTAAAAGGGAAAATGCTATTGTATATAATTTCAAATGTAAAACTAAAATATTTTGATTTTTACATAAAACTATTTTGTTTTAACTTCAGAGAATCTCCTTGGCTCTTCTTGGGTATAGTATTTCAGAGATTTCTTTCGGTTCTAATGATTGTGAGAGAATATCAGTTCTCTGCTTTTCTCTCAAGGAAACACAAAGGTTATTTGCTCAACTAATGTGCTCAGTGGCTAGAGTACCTAGTAGCTCTGACTGTCCATATGGCTTCATAATAACCAATATGATGTAAGTGCAAATCTCTTGATAGTATGACTCTAAAGTCTCATTAAAATTTCAAACTTGGCAGGATTGTGTCTTTTTCTATTTTTTAGAATACATTATTTTTACTCAGGGAATGAAAGTAATGCTGAGAAGCATTAGATAACTTTTTTTTAAAATAATATTTTCTACTGTGTATGTAACTCATAAAGACAGCACATTCATTTCTACTAGCATATTTTGTTGACAAGATTATTGTGCAATGATTTGCATATCGTATTACTGATCTTATTTAATTTAGACTGATTTTCTGATCTTAAATTACGGATGTGTGTGCTTGTGATTGGGTATACACATTTCAATGAAGGTGCCGTGAAATTCAGAAAAGGGGCTGATTCCAAGAGTCACAGGTTACAGTGAACTGTCTGACATGGGTATTTGCAAACAAACTTTGATGTGCTTCAAGAACAGTCCCATCTTTCCAACTCACTACTGCTCTTTCAAAATTATGAAATCTAGTGGTTGCTAGTAAATTCAGAGTTGTACAATCTTTACCATAATTAAATTTAGAACATTTTTATTGTTCTTAGATAGTCCTATAGACATTAGTAGTTACTTCCCGTAGCTTCCCATGACTGTTGCCTCAGGCAATCATTGATACATTCTCTGCCTAGAGAAAATTTCCAATTCTGGTAATTTCAGGCAAATAATATCACAATACATGTTTTTTTTCCATGTAGTTTCTTTCCTTTAGGATGTTTCTAAATTCCACTATGCTGCAGTATATATGGAGACTTAGTTCCATTTTATGACTGAATAGTATTTTGTTTGGAAGATTGACCATGCTTTATTTATTTGTTAATTAATTACTTAATATAGACTTGGTTTATCTCTCTCATGGCACTATAATAAATATGTTGTTGTGAACACTTCAACATGTGTAGACATTTTTCTTGCTCTTGAGCAGATACCTGGTAGTAGGAGTAGCACATATGTTGAGAACACATGAGCAATTATGACAACAAAAACCTGTTAAATACAGCAAGGGGTAGAGGATGACACCATGACATTCCTAGATCTCCTCTCAACACAGAGAAATTAGAAAGCATTTTTGTATAAATTTCTGAAAAGTCTTCTGTTGTGGACTATTAAAGAGGACCCTGACTGAGGCAAAAATCTAGCAGGGATGTTTTTCAGCACAGAGTGTCATGTCTGGTACAGAGTAAATTTCAATCTCACATTCTAAGCTAGGGACTCTTCCAGGATACGGCTCAAGTAGTTTTCTTTCAAAACACAATCAGCCCTAAATATCATGTGTGCTCTCTTCTGCTTTTGTGTTCTCAGCCTCCCTCCGGACTCCTTGAGGACAATGTAATTTATAATGTGGTTTTCTTGTGCCTCTTAAGAACTTAGGAAGAGCTCTAGTCCATAGTAACCCTCAGGAAATACTTGGAGTTGGTTCTACTTTCAGTAAACTCAGATATTTTTTTAGCAAAGAACCTATTCTCTGCAAGTGACATTTACTAATGCTAGGAGAAAGCAAATGCCCTACAGGGTAAAACAGTAAATCTATAGCAGAAATTTCAGAACTCTAGCCAATGATATGCTGAAAACTGAGTTCATACTGCAAGTGCCTATTAACTCCTGGAAACAGGTAAATAACTGCTAGGAATTATTTTGTTGACCAGTCCCTTTATGTTTCATCATCTAACAGCAAAATTTAATTAGCAATAAGGCTAACAATTACATTGATTAACAAAGACAAGACAACTTATCTGTGTTCTTACATATTTCAAAAATAATTCATAAGAACTATAAAGTGACATGTTTGAAAGATAATTTATAAATAGAATTGGCTATAAAAGGGTTCTTGAGATAGTCTGTGCATTGCTTATGTGGGTGGTTGTATGGTATCCATCTGTTGAAGGTTATAACTAATGAGAGGAATTTGATCTATGTAATTATACCTCAATAAAGATGACCTTAAGTTTGATCTTTCCACATCCAAAGAAAAGGAATGATGACCTATTTCTCTACGCAACTTACAAATTAATGAATAAGTTAATAATTCTGAAATACATCTAATATCAAATTCAAATCAACTGGAGCCTTTTAAATTAAGTTAGGAGAACATGGAATCATCTTATTTGAGAGAGAGAGAGAGAGAGAGAGAGAGAATAAAATAAAATTGGGCTCTGTGTTAAGACAGAACTACTATTTCTAAGAACCTGTACTCAGTTCTTGGCACACACATCAAAAGACCACTTACAACCTCCTGAAACAGCAGTAATAGAGGATACAGGGCTACTGGCCTCCTCAGGACTCCAGCAATCATATGCACATATCCATTCCCTACATTCATCTTATTTTAAAAAAATGTTTTAATGAATGGTGATATATGGAAAATCTGATTTTAGAAAAAGAAAATGTTGAAACTGAATACCACTATAAAACAATGATTGTTCTTTGGAAGTTGTTTTAATCACACACATTTATGTATACATTCAGAATATTTGCTCTTTGAGTTCATGTGTTTGCTTGAGGATGTGGGTTAAACATTTCACAATTTTCCCAAGACTGCGTTGATTTGGGTAAAAGGTTCTACTTTCTGGGTAATGTTTCTTCATGCTCATTCAATGAGAGACAGTCATTCCCTTTCTAATAGACAACAGTAGATTTTTTAAAAATGCTTAAAAATACATGAGAAGTTGTCCTGGATATTCTTTCTGCTTTTGTTCTATGTCAAGCAAGTAAATGACAGAATTGGACTTGCAGGATTTGTGCTCTTCCAATTTATGCTTAGCTCTCTACATTCTGAGTGTTTATATGCTCATCTCAATTTGTGACAGCCTCAGAGGGTAGTATTGTCATAACTCTTCCATGTCTTGACTTAGAAGGTGGTACATTTACACCTGCCCTATGTGTAAAGGTTTGTCAGTAGGAATGAATAGCATGGCCATTACTTATATATCATGACATATGTTGCCTGTATAATTAGGGAGGTACAGACTGTCCGTCGTATACCATAGAATGTAACTGAAAAGCAAGGAAAAGTCCAGACATTAGCTCGCATTACATTTGAGGAAGAAATAAAGGTTTATTTTTTTTAAACTAAATACATTGAGAGATGGAAATCAAAAACAAAACAAACAAACAAACAAACAAACACACACACACACACACACACACACAAAAAACCCAAAAATTTTTCATGGGAACATAATCAAATTTACATTTTTTTGTCTTTTTCCATTTCTCAGTTTACTGTTTGAAGCATATATTCAGAAGGCATTATCATCGTTTTTCTTAAACCTATTTTGACAGATGGATCCTGATGAACAAGCATGCAGGGCGTGGCATGTGGGGCGTGGCTCTACTGCTTTGATCAGGAATCTGCATGCGAACACTGTTTCCCAATTCATTCTTGATCAATCAATAAAGTTGCCAGTGGCTAGTGGCTGGGAAAAAGGGGAGGGACTTCCAAGTTCCTGCAAGTAGGCTAGGAGACACAAGAGGAGGAAAGGGAATTTGCCATGCTTTCAAGGGAGAGAGAGTCACCAGCCATGTGACATCTTTTGTGGAGTGGCCATTGGCCACTTCCCCAGGCTGGAGATTAGAAACACAACTTAGCTGAGGACAGATATAGGGTGTTAAGTTGAGCAACCAAGCTGAGGGCAGAGTTAGAGGTATTGAGCAAGGAGTGAAGGTAAGGGCACAGGAGTCGTGGAAGGTTTAGAAGTGCCCAACCATTAAGATAAAAGCATACTAAAAATTATCTAATGTGTGTGTGTATTTCTTTCACAGATCCAAGGGAACCAGGGTGGTGGTTGGTAAAGTGGTCTGCTGGAGCCTAAAGCAACTGGGTATTGGAAGAGTTAAAGATCCTTGCAGTTTTAGGAAGAGGGACTTCACTAACTAGAAACCACCTATAATTCCCTGCCACACAATCTTTTGAAAAGACAATATTAGCTTACTTTTTAAAACTGAGCAGGAGAATTTCTCTCATATTTAAACCTTTCAATTTTGAAAATACTGAGTTCAATTAACGTACTCACCAGGATGGGTCAGGCACACTTAGTATAATCATTTCTAATCAACCAACCCTTAGCTAACTTGTGCTCACAATGACATATGACAAGGTTCTGTACATTTCATACAGCATAACCTTTTTTCTGTGTGTGTCCCCTTGGGATTATGAGACAGGCTTTCACAAACCTACATATACAGGGTCTCATCATAAGAGGTGGGTTTAGAACTCATGATCATCCTGCCTCAGCCTGTTGAGTGATAGAATTGCAGGTATGTGCATCAAAACAATCTATAATTAACTTAACTACAGGATTGAGAGCCATAATATGAATTTCCCTATCTAACTATATAGGACAGATTATACAATGTAAGCATACTAAGAGGAAAGGTCTTTTGCCTGTGCTAGAATTCAATCTAATATGGATGCTTTTATTTTCCATGAGCTATAAGTCTATGTAGTTTAAATATAGCTATGAATGGATCTTGAAGGTTTTTGTTTTGGATGATGAAGAAATAAGTGTTGAAGGCAGGGGTAATACATAGTTAGAGTTAATGGTAGTACTTAAGGAGAAAGAATATAGTAGTTTCTGAATATATTGTAGAAGAAAAATTTAGGTAGAACTTGGCCATGGGTTGAATGCTGAAAGATAAGCATAAAAGATACTCTATTTTTATCAACCACAAAATATCATACAAATAATCTAAAATGACCAGCATGTACTGCCTCTCAGATTTTCGATAATGGCTACCTGGAGTCCTACATCCAAGATATGACACTCACGTGGCTGCTTTGAGAAGCCTCTTTCCCACACTCAGATCTCTCCATAAAGATATTTTAGCATTCTTGTCCCATCGTATCTGGCTTTCCTTGGAACAAGTGACCCAAGGGAAAGAGAAATGCAGATGTCATGATGCCTTTAATAAACGGATGCAGAAACCATGCTGTTGCTTTTGCTATATTCCACATGTTGAAAATGATTCACCAAGTGTGGCTCACACCCAAGGGATTGAGTTAGATTTTGATGAGGAAAAATTGTAAAAACCATGTAGATGTATTTTCAAACTACTAAAAGTGTTGTTAACATCCAATTATGAACAGTGATACCACTGTCATGTGTAGATCTACTTTCAATATTCTAAGAATCTTTTTAAAGTGACATTTAAAAAAAAATAAATATCAAAAGTTTTCATGAGAGTTTAGAAGATTAAATATATGTAGGTAAGGGAGATTTAAATGAGAGCTAGATTTTAAATGAAGCTGAGGATTTGCTATGGAAACACACGATGGAAAACCAAGTAGAATGTACAGGATAAACCAGGGCATGAAGAGGAATCAGAGGAAGAGTCTACTGAAGCTGAACACTTGATTTGGGGCAATAAGACAGAGTCAATAAAAAGAGAGAACCTCTTTCTAAAGAACCTTAAATAATTTAAAGTGAAAAAGTTTTCCTTTAATTCAGGAGTGGAGAATTTATGGGGTTTCATGGTGAAGAAGTGCTGACAGAGACAGCATAGCACAATCTTGGCTCCGTCAAGTGGTATTTCTGCTGTTGACTTGTCTTCCAGAGGCAAGGTTGGCTCCTCAAACTTAGTAATACCCAGCAACCTCGCTGTACTGTGTTCTGAAGGGACTGATTGTGAATCAAATTATTCATCAGGTTTGGAAAGATTTATTGAGGGATCCTGAAGGAAAAATCCCCTGTCACCAAAACGAGATTTAAACTGCTTAAGTGCACATAAGTCAAGCAGAAATTATGGTAATTGGACTTAAGCCCGCTTCCTGCTCTGCATACTGTAAATAAAAAAAGACAGTTTAAACAAAGGAACAAGATGTAAATACAAAAGTGAGATCAAAGCAAATCTGGAATTTAATTCTACACAAAGAGAGCAAAATCGAAGATATATGACCAGCACTTTGTAGTGCAGTTTACAGCACTAAAAGCTGGCAGCCTAAAATATGATTTGTTCAACTTGTCTAGATAGAGTTTGCAAAACAATTTAGAATTCATCCATTTTGGTGTTTGCCAATTATCTTACATTTAATGAAGTCGTTTACTAATTCTCCATGAAATATGCACAATGAGTAGTAACATATTTGCATACAAATGAATTACCCACAATTCACGAACTTTTCTTTATCTTTTATACTACCCGTGTTCATGGTGTGCACATATAATTTTCTTTAGTGATAATATAATTCTTTATGCAAACAGATGAACAAAATTAAATGAGTGAAAACATTTTAGTCACAGAGTTAGGTTGATATTGTAGATTGCAGGTAGAATCACTAATCTTTATAAATTTGTCTTAAGGTGGAATAATTTGAAATTAGATATCTGAATAGATAGAACTAAGATTAAAGAGTTTGCAGCAAGAATCTTCTGAAGGTTTAAGAAGCTGAGATGTTGATAGGTATGTGCAGAATAGGAAATCAGGTCAGGTTAAAAAATAATAAAACGGCAATGGCAGGGAGCTAATACGAACACCACTAGTTTATCATTCCACATCAAGGCAATGATGAATGTGCAGAATTAATATTCACTACATCACTTGATAGATGAACTCTGGTCAGCTACTATCAATAGAATATTCTCTTTCTATCTCAAGTCCACACTTTTATGCTATGTTTTTTATAATGCAAGTAATATTGCTCCAAATGGTGTAAAAATGGTTCTTGGGTAGCAAACATCTTATTTCTTTAATATGAAACCAGATATACAAATAAAAACCATACACAGTGTATACAAGTACATAGTGATATTAAGATTTTGTGGATGGGGTAATTAGATAAAATACTGTCTAAAAGACTTCTGGAAGTATATAAGTGAAGGAAACACAATTAAAATGTTAGCAAACATATTTGTATGTAATATTTTCCTAAGTCATATGGAAGTACCCACTATAATTTTTAATTCCTTAAGCACATGTGGGTTTTTTTTTTCTGTTTTTATTTTCCATCACTGATAATTTAAGTCACTAGAACCAAAATAGGGGGAATCTTACTTGTGATTTATTAATTAGCCAAAAGCTTTCGCTTTTGCAATGAAAACATTCAAGGTTATGTGGTTCTGGCTTCATATTCTTAAGATCCAAGAAAGCAAGCATTCACACTTTGTCGTTGCAGTCCTCTGTGATCTAGGTGTCACTTTGTCGTCCCAGTCCTCTGTGATCTAGGTGTTACATGTCTCCAGACTCATTTTTAACCAACAGCATTTTTATGTGGCTTTAAGACCCTTATCCTGCCTTCTCCCCTGTTTTCCTGTAGCAGGGTTTTTGTACATAATCTTTCTATTATAAATCTCCTAGCCTCTACCCTAGTCAACTCCAGCTCAGCTTTTAGTTTCATTCCTAGATGAGTCACAGGATTCCAAACTTGCATTGTTTGTCATTAACACAGGGAGAATGCAGCAGGCTCATACGTAACATACAATTATGCCTGTTTTCTTGCCAGACAGGAAACTATTGTGTCTGTTTCGCACATTATTTTATCTTTTATAAATAGAGCTTTTGCTTAATTCTGTTGTCAGTAAAAATTTCCAAATAGCAAAAAAATATATTTTTGAAAACTTCCAGGTTTCAATGGTTGCAAATGTCTCAGGTGTACTGTCAAGGAATAATCAAACACACACACACACACACAGACACACACACACACACACCAGGAGGCATGCTAACTTCTCTTAACCCATGAAACAGTTCTTTTCTGCCAATTAGTCCCTGGTAAGGCACTTGGAAGTGAGAAGACATCAATCAATTAGTCATTTAGAAATTGCCCTGTGTCCAGAATTATACGAAGACTTACTTTTAATCAGCATGTTAGTAGCTCTAGACCTTAAAATGCAATCTGATCTCTTGGCATTGCTCTAGGGAGAAAGTCAGTGGAAAGAAGGCCTGTTTAATACCACACTTTCTGTAAGGCCGGGTATTTCTACTGAGAAAAGTTAGATGAGAAAGGTTCGAACAAAAAAACAAAACAAAACAAAACAAAACAAAACACTTGTTTGTTGAACATTTTGTCTGAGAAGACTGGGTAGCACTCACTTAACTAAAACTCACTTAATGTGTTGAGTTAGCCTCAAACTCAGACATCCTCTTGCTTCTGTATTTGAGTTTGCTATTGTGAATTCCTATGTAAAAATGTCCTGTTGTGTCCAGAGCACTGTTTCCTTTTAGTAATCCACTGCCTTTGATTCTTATCAACTTGACCTTACTTGTTATCCCTGAGCCTTGGAAGAAAAAGGTTTTAATGATATAACAGCATAATCAGTTACTCTCAATACTTCGACTAGTTATAGATCTCTGTTAAATGTCATTTACTGAAGGAGGGAGACAGAGGAGGGGGGCTTACACTTCCACATTGCTATTCATCACTGAAGGAAGTCAGGGCTGGAACTCAAGCAGGTCAGGAAGTAGGAGCTGATGCAGAAGCTGTGAGAGATGTTCCTTACTGGCTTGCTCCCCCTGGCTTGCTTAGCCTGCTCTCTTAAAGAACCCAAGACTGCCAGCCCAGAGATGATCCCACCAACAAAGGGCCTTTCCCCCTTGATCACTAATTGAGAAAATATCCCACAGCTGGATCTCATGGAGGCACTTCCCCAACTGAAGATTCTTTGTGATAACCCAGATGTGTCAAGTTGACACAAAAACTAGCCAGTACAATATCTAGTGACTTCTTTTGTGGTTGGGTTACCACACTAAGGATGATATCCTCCAGATACATCCATTTGGCCAAGAATTTCATAAATTCATTGTTTTTAATAGCAGAGTAGTACTCCATTGTGTAAATGTACCACATTTTCTGTATCCATTCCTCTGTTGAGGGGCATCTGGCAGAGCAGACCATCTTTAAGCAACAAAGAAGAATCTTCATCAGACATCTGAACTCAGTTCTTCAGACTTTCCAGCCGCTAGAATGGTGAGGAGCATTTTTATATTGTCTCTTCTCTACCTAGTTATGGAATAAGAATATATGCCTTGATAGAATAGTCTGTAAATAACTAATATGACATATTTGCTCATTTATAGTGATCAATATAAGAGGTATACAGTAGCAGCAAATGTTTTCTGAAAAGATCTCCTCCTATGATATCTCTTTCAGTTCTCGACTCTTTCACTCCAAAGTTTCTATACATAAACCCCAAACCAATATATGTGCCTATGTTGGTGTAACATTACTTATGCACAGAAGTTTTGTAATATAATTTCTCTTGTCACACAATGGTCTTTGAATTTTTTTCAACCATTTGAAATGCAAAACAAAAGTACCTTAGCTCAGGAACTATATATGATATAAATATATCATATATATATATATATATATATATATATATATATATATATATATATATATATCGTAAATATAAGTATATATAAATGATCAGCAGGGCAGTCTAATCCATGACTGGATTTTTTGAGACCTATTCAATATAGTAATAGTAGTATTGGTGGCTATAATGAACATTTATTGGCCTTTGACTATCTTTAAGTACTTAGCGAAAGTGTTTAACAGAGTTCAATACTCATTTTCCTTTTTGGATAATAGACTTGTATTGCCACCCTTACTTGCTCTAAATTACATAGCTAAGGAAATGAAAAAAATCAGGACACCAAGCCTCTTATATTACAAACTCCAACTTTATATTTATGAATGAAAGCATATCCATTTAAATCATAACTATTAATATATAATGGATTCACACCGCATCTAGTTTATACAGAATAGGAATTAGTGAAGTAGTAATTCCATTATAGTGATATGAAAAGGCAGAAAAGCTTTATGTCAACCTGGGCTGTGATAGATTGTGAAAGCTTTTAATCTGCACTTAGGGAGGAGGCAGTGGGTGGAGTAGAGCCTATTATAAGCAAACAAGAAAGAAGTACAGCTTAGCTTTCCTACACAGCTTCAGTGTTTTCTATGTGATCTTGCTTGTAGTCACTGAGTGTCTGGGCTTCAAGTTCTATACTTACCACAGCAAAGATCTTGAAAGTTTTATGTTGTTTTCCTAGTTTTGACAAATGTTCTATGAAAATGGAGCGTGTTAAAAATAGGGGAAAATTGGGTGACAGATTTTGAGCATCCTATTATTCTGGGGGGTTTATTTTTCTAAAGCTAAAATTATCATAAAGTAAGATTTTTACAAACATTGCTTTAATAGCCATCATTTCTTAAATTCTTACTATCTTCCAACCCAAACAAATGATTGTTTTCTCTGTGCCTATTTTGGAGTTAATCCAAGGATCTGAGTTTCCCACGGCTAGCTCCGGCTCATTTCCAGACGTGGGAACCTCAGTGTGGTTTAGGAATGAGCATTTAAGATATAAGACTCCATCTGCTCCTGCTGTCTCTCTGAAACTTTCTGACATCAGATCCATGGCATGGTTGCTTTTTGATGTTGGATCGATGATATAAACAATGATTTTGAGTGACAGCTTAATCAAGTTAAAACTCCAACAACTGTAGTTCAGAGGCACAAAAAAACATCTGCTGGGGATCTACTGAGAATCAAAGGATGAAACTGAAAGAGCTTGATATTATAAAAGAGGCTTCCTGAGGCCTTCTCTCCAAAGGGTTTCTTTTCTATTAGGGAAGATTGATGACAAATCACCAAAAGAGAAGCCTTTCTCTTTGAGCCAGGTGAGTTCAATGCCAGTGAGATTCGAGTACAGCTTTGAAATTACTGCTTCCACAGCCCCTATCACAGTTTCTTTGGCATCATAGATACAGTCAATCTCTGTTACTTAGCCATACTCAGAATGTACTTAACTGCCCAGGAGCAGTTCAGTGCTTACTGCAAGTGAAATCCATTCGCTAGGACTTTAATTCAAGTAAATAAGGAAATAGACCATATATGCATTGACTCTATAGGGCATGTAGTTTTGTATGTTAATTTTCTGGAATCAAGTTGAGACTTAAACATTAGTAATGTTTTACACTTGCTGTTTGCATTGATTGAAATTACTTTTTCACCCAGAGAGGATGGAAATGGCTTCTGTCAGTCATGTGGGTGTGTTACCTGAAATCAATTTAATTATGTTATTTTAGGTTTTACTGATAGCCTACTTGGTATTAGAGACGTGTGTGTGTGTGTGTGTGTGTGTGTGTGTGTGTGTGTGTGTGTGTGTGTGTAATCAGTTAGGGGAGATTTGAGAGTTTTCTTACCCTTCTTTCTACTTGACCTGTCTGTTTTCTTGAGATCTTTTTGTGTGTAGTAGTCTTGTATCTAGCTTAGCTTTTTAATAAGCAAGAACCCCTTAAGTGTCATGGCTTTAAGCACAGCTTTTTTTCTAACTTCCCCATATTGGCTAGCTTTTGTTTTTTACTTGAATATATATAAAATAATGGTGCAGTTATAACTCCTTAGTGAAATGCAAAACCTGTGAAGCATAAATGCTTATTTCCATAAACCACTGTGATAATGTTGTATGTACACTATATCATTACATTTCCTGCAGAACAGTGTGTGCACTGTTATTTGGTTTGTGTATGTGGTTTAGACTGTGACAAAATATCATATGTTTTCACATATATATGTGAAATATGTACATACACACACACACACATATACATATATATATATATATATATATATATATATATATAGAGAGAGAGAGAGAGAGAGAGAGAGAGAAAGAGAGAGACATACATATACATATATATTGTAGATGAATCAAACAGAAATTATTTTTTTTGTTTGCTTGTTTGTTTGTTTGTTTGTTTTTCAAGACAGGGTTTCTCTGTATAGCCCTGGCTGTCCTGGAACTGACTTTGTAGACCAGGCTGGCCTCGAACACAGAAATCTGCCTTGCAACAGGAATTCTTGTGCTATCAAAAAGAGCTGGTAATTTAATCAGGGAATCTTTCAGCTTCATGGATAACGACTCTAACCATTTTCATTATTCACCATCAATAGAGACTAAATGTTTCACTAATTAGCCATTTCAGAAATAGCCTTTATTGATGGAACTGTAAGCTTGTAAAAAAAGCATAACAAATGTCAGAGTGGGCTCTTATTAATAACACACACACAAACACACACACAAACCCTCAATAAATATAATAGCTACAATACAGATTTTCCCTTCTCTTAACAAACAGGACATGAGAAGTCCCCTCTGTGTTGCTCCATAGCCATCTGGGATTACGTGAAGGATACTTCACTATTGAGATGGCTGTCTTCCTTGTGTTATTTATTCCGGAAAGCAGCACCATTCCCAAGGAATGTTACTTCCTTGTTGTCTTAGGGTCTCATTGCCATGAATTGACATCATGACCAAGGCAACTTTTACCAGGCAAACATTTAATTGAGTCTGACTTATAGTTTCAAAGGTTTAGTCCATTATCATTATGACAGGGAGTGTGGCAGCATGCAGGCAGACATGGTGCTGGAGGAGGTGGGAGTTCTACATTTTGATCCAAAAGCTGGTAAGAGGAGATTGAAATTTCACACAAGGCAGAGCTTAAGCATAGATGAGCTCAATGACTACTCCTACAGTGACACAATTCCTCCAATGCCATCTCCTAATAGTGCTATTGTCTATGGGCTTAATATTAAAACACATGAATCTATTTGGGTCAGTCCTATTCAGTTCACCACACCTGTCTTCTATGAACATTTTCAGCAAGGTATAGTTGGAACATCTGAGAGAATTTATGCTTATAGGATTGTTTATGTACTTTCTATGGATCATTTAACTCTTGTCACTATATAAAAAGAGTTTCCACTGTGATGGCTTTACAACTCAGTGGTGAGTATATACCCGGTAGAAGCTGCCTCCATTTATTTGTATATTTTGCATATTTTCATGGGCTTTGAAACAATGGAGAACATGAAGTCAGAGTACAAGCTTACTTACTCTCTAGAAGTCTTGGGTCTAGGCAGGGCTTCTAGAAGCTCCAAGAAAATCCCTGAATTAATTCCATTTCTCATTACCTGCCTGACAAGAAACACCTTAAAGTAAGTAGCACTTATTTTGACTTACAGTTTCAGGGGTTATAATCTATCATAGTAGGGAAGGTATCCCAAGGCAGCTAGTCACAGAACGTCTGGAGTCAGGAAGCTGGAAGATGCTGTTTGTTTTTTCACTTCTCCTTTTTATTCAGTCTTGCACCCTAGCAGAGGAATAGTGCTGCCCACCTTGAGGATGAGTATTAAGTGGAGCCTTTTCTGAAAACACTCTAATAACAAATCCAGAGGTGTGTTTCAATGGTAAATCCAAATGTAGTCAAGTCATCAGTGAAGATTAACTATCACATACTCATTTCTACTGTGTCCACACAGAGCGAGAAGGACTGCTGTCCCCTAATTTACAAAGGGATGCTGAAATCTTAAAAGGGCTGAAATTCAACTATACCTATCTCAAATTTCTTGGAAGACAACTTTTTTTCTAACAAAAGTAATCTAAGTAATATAATTGATACAATAGAAAGAACTGGATAGGTGTATATTTTAACAAAAATGAATTCATTTTTTAAAAAGGTCATGCCTCTCTGCCTCCAGACGGTGAGTCCTTAACCACGTCTCTACTGAGAAATTGCTAACAAACCATAATGAAGATGTTCATGAGTACAACAGGCTCTGACATTGCTAAATTCTTCTACAACTGTTGACTTATGGATACAGGCATATTTCAGTTTTTAGCAGTAGCTATACTCCTGGAGGAATATGTGTAATCTAATTTCAGCAAATTGTACTTGATTTTTCTCTCTGACTTATAATAGCATATCAAGAATTATCTTCACCCCGTGTTCTCAAAAGATACATTAGCCTTTGCTGCTTTTCTACAGGTCAATATCAAATCTCTCCCCTAAAGAATGCATAAGGTCAGGTGGGGTGGGGGTAGGGGGATCCACATGGAGATGGGGTGGGGTGGGAGGTGGGATGTGAATCAGTCGGAGGGTAGATGGGGGGTGAGGAATGGAATATGGAGTATAAAAAATAAATTAAAAATAAAATAAAAAAAATTTAAAAGATGGATACTTGTTAACCCTAATTTTTCACACCCCCTTTTTAATTTTTATTTTTATTAGATATTTTCTTTATTTACATTTCAAATTTTAACCTCTTTCCTTGTTTCCCCCCTGAAAACCCCCTATCCTCTCCTCCTCCTGCTCACCAACCCTAATTTTAACTGAGGCATGTCAGCTCTTCTGTAAGCCCTTTGAAAATAGATTAATAAGGTAAGGATCTAAAGATCATGCCAATATCCAGAGACTTTGACTTCTCCCAACCATTAGATAATCTATTGACATCCATGGAATGGTTTAATTGTTTGTTTGTAAAGAATATCATGCTGTAGGTCAAGCTGGCATGAAACTCACTAGGTAGTCTTCTCTGAACTAGTGTATGTTACAATCTTTCTTTCTCAGCTTCTATTTGCTGGTTTACAGATGTGAATCACCATACAGAGCTAAAATTCAAGTATTCTTGATGAATCAACCAGTGATATTACACAAGGCAAGGCATGTATTTGTACATAGTTCTGACCTTAGAGATTGCAAAAGGTTTCAAAGATACAAGTTAATACTTCAGGCTCATATGAAGAAATGAGGTTAGAATACTATTCACCTGCCACTCAGAAAGAGTAAACTTCCACACGTACCCACATTAGAGTAACTTAATGAGATCATAACACAGAATTAAAAGAGACCTCGAAGTACATAACAAACCTCCCCCAAACAGAACTCCTTCCTTAGCATTCTTCATAAAATAGTTAATTTGAAAGGAGATGATGAACTCAGTAGATTTGTATATTTTAAAATAACTTGGGGCTAAGGAGATGGCTTGGTGGGTAGGATGCTTCCTGCCAAGGCTGGAAGGTTCTGAATTCAATGCACAGAGCACAGGTAGTAGAAGGAGAAAGCTGGATCCTTCAGGTATTCATCTGCCAAAGCACACACATGTCCAAGTACACACACAGCACAAGCATACACTCACACGAAGATGTAAAACAAGTATTTGCTAGGGACTAGATTATTTTCTTCTCCTCTTATATGTTGAAGTCTTACATTTTAATAGAATGACAATTAGAGCTTGGATGAGTTCCAATGGTGGAGATTTTCCTGGTTTTCATAATGCCATGATTTTTATCTTTAGCATCAGTAGTAAATAAGTACATAAATAAATATGGAGCTGAGGACTTTGGTAGAACTTTGGTAAATAACCTGATTTAGATAATTTCATCTCTGATTAGTGTCCTATAGTTAGAGATATGAGACACCCATTCAGTAAGGAATAATTGAACTGACACAAAAAGATATTGTAACTGTTTTCTAGGCAAAAGAAAGGTCCTCACTAAGACTCTAATAGCAGTACCCTAAATGTGAACCTTATAGCCTCTATAACTGTGAAATATTTTTTATCATTAAAGAAAGTTGGTTTGGTATTTTTATTGTGGCATCCTGAAGATATTGATATAGTTTCATGAACAAAGTGACATGGTTTGATTTACCCCTTGATGATGTTTCTAAAATACATACTTGATGTGGGAAATTATAGGTACATAATAATTTTCAGTGGAAATGATCTGTTAAGTATTAAATATTAATATGTTTATGGATAAGTCATATACAAAGTAGAAGAGTATAATAGATTCTGGAACCAGATTACCTGGGAAATGATCTAGGCCCTACCACATAACATTTTGTGGTTTGCTTTGTTACTTTAATCCCTAAAACAAACGTTAAAATAACACTAATTTCATGTGTTTGTGAGGATTAAAAAGTGAAGAACACATAATGCTCTTGAGTGAGGACATATGTGGTCATTGTTGTTGTCATCATCGTCGTCATCGTCATCATCATCATCCTCATCATCGTCATCATCCCAGCAGCAGTTTCAGACACAGCACCTTCTTTTTTATTTTATTTTTATTTTTTAATTAGATATTTTCTTTATTTACATTTCAAATGTTATCCCAAAAGTTCCCTATACCCTACCCCTGCTTTACTCCCCTACCCACCCACTCCTACTTCTTGGCCCTGGCATTCCCCTGTACTGGGGCATATAAAGTTTGCAAGACCAAGGGGCCTCTCTTCCCAATGCTAAATACGGCAAACATTTTGAGGACAAATTCACTACTTGCTCTACTTTTACCAGGACATATTACATAGCTGAGGTAAAAAGAACCACAATTTCCCAGCATATTATCCTTACTGCCCAAGCATATGTGTGCTGAGAACGTTCAGTTAGTTTATATAAGAACCCCTTTGTCACTGCTTTAGGGTAACAGAGGCATAAAGATTATCTGTAAGTTTATTAAGAGATCTTGTAAGAGCTGTATTTTCTATTGTATTTTTCTGACATTTATCTGTGCCTTTTATAGATTTATAGATGGGAATATTTACATGGTTTGTAGGATGGCAATTATATAAAGACGACATAACGGATCTAACTTGTAGGTATGGAGACTATGAGTCAACATTAATGTCAAACAAAAAGGGCTCACCCAAGCGCACAGCACAGGAAGCGTACATGCTTAAGACCCTCCCTTTACCACCTAGATACTCATACAAAGTCATGTAAGCTACTGCTCACAACCCCTCCTACACTTCCCATACCAAAAAGAAAAAGAAGAATTTGTTAATTCATATTCCACTCCTTGGGGCATTATTATGACTTAGCTTGACCTCATCTTCGCTCAAACACTGCAGGAAGAAAAAATTTGGATAGGTAATCATTAGTGACTTCCTATGATCAATAGGTCACCTACCTAAGAAGTTTTCTGCTTTAAGGGCTCGGCTCATTAATAAGTTGATTTCATGCAACAGTCTGGTATTTATAACTAACTGACTAATAAGTAACCATAGCCCACTCTGGTTTGCTATAAATTGCTTGCTTATACTTAGCAGATATATGTTTTCAAAGGTAAGAAAATTGAGGTAAATTTTTCTTTTTAGGGCCAAGTATGATAGATTAGTGTGTAAAGGCTTTTTTTTTTTTGAAAGCCTGATAGCCTGCCCTGAATCCTCTGAACCCACATAAATACTGGAGATGAGAACTTACTTCACAGAGATGTCCTCTCATTTCTACCTGTGTGTCATAGCATGCACATACATGGCACTTGTGCTAAAATAAATACATATCTGAGTTCAGTTCTAAGCACTGATCAAGTAACTCGCAGCCACCTGTTGCTCCCAGTCAAGGGGAACTGACGCCCTCATCTAGCCCTTAATGGCACACCCATATATGTGGTGCACATACAGATAAGCAAGCATACATACACACATACACATAAGTAGAAGAAAAGCTGGTTAAGACCTGTTTAACAAGAGGCAAACCAAGCTGGGTACAGAAAACCTAGATAACTTCTCAGGGCTAATGGAGTTATAGATCTTGGAGAAGAATCTACATCCACCACTTAACTAAGTCAGCACAACCCCCAACAGCGTTCTAAACATCTGTCCTACCCACAGGCAGGTGTAACAACCCCCAACAGCGTTCTAAACATCTGTCCTACCCACAGGCAGGTGTAACAACCCCCAACAGCGTTCTAAACATCTGTCCTACCCACAGGCAGGGGTAACAACCCCCAACAGCGTTCTAAACATCTGTCCTACCCACAG
>CACVCL010028248.1:0-109914 GCA_902729485.2 Mus minutoides
TTATTTCACTGGTGTTTCAATTATACCACATACAATCGTAACATCACAACCCAGAGGGGTCTTCTTCCTCCACCATGCTAACATGCTGCAGGGCTCACATCGACTAGACTAAGGAAACGATTATCTGGGAAGCAAAAGCAATCTAATCTACTGTTTTTTCACTGACGTTTATTTCTAACAGTTCATAATCTTTATGACCTCCTACGATCCCAACTAGTCATAGTTGTTGACTGTAAAGCAGAAAGGTTTTAAATGGTAGGAAGGCAGCGCTTGATTCAGGAGCTTGTGTTATACAAATACTGCAACTTCAGGTTGGTCTGCATGTAGGTGTGTATTTTGGGCATTAAGAAGTGGGTCTTCCATCTATGCCATTTTTTTTTAATGGATGAAAACAGAGCCCAAGTTACTTTCCTAGTTAGTGCAAAAACAGAGCTCTCTATTTTTGAAGCTTCTGGAAGCCCTTTTGGAAATGTAGATCCTTAACCCTCAGCAGTTTGTAATATTCCTCCTAAAAATCTTTTCAGCATGACTGCCTTTCTTAATCATAAAAGTCCAAAGAAAACCCAGCTCCTACTTCACCTGCCATGAGTCAATAATCCTGTTTTATGCTCGGGTTCAATTTCCAGTCTGTATATGCTATAGAGCCATACAAGCTGGCAAATTATCAAGACATATCACCTTTGTTGTTAAACACCACTCCCAAAGACCTGTGCATGTCTTATTTCTATAGTAGCTCTTCCACTGTAATACTTCAGCTCCCTCCCTTACCCTACCTAACAACTAACAAGCTCATACTAGCCAATGAAGTTCCCTGTTAGATCTTCTTTATCAACTGGGTCATTGCTGGTAGAGTTTATTCTTGTGACTAGAAAAATGATACATTTGACAGATAACTAATATCAATTATATATTCTGATCATGTATTCTGCACAGCTGTAATTATGGATATTTAATCACATGATAAGTATTCCCAGGCATCTCTACCACTCACTAAGATACATCTAAGATGAAAAACATCATCACCTTCCTGACTAAAGTCAACATCTTCTCTCACCTTCTACTCCAGCCTGTGATTCTTTTTCATTTTACCACTTATGAGTCATCTAAACATGAAACTCAGTCATCATGACCTGACTTCTCCCTTCAATTTGTCATCCAATTAGTTGAACTTTGACCTTAAATTTGTTTTGCATTCACCCTTTCTATCCCATCCCTGCTGCTACTACGGCATTACAGATTCATCACCCCAGTTTTAAATCACTAGTAATTTCCTTCAAATTTTCCTTCATCTTCTCTCCGTTGTTTTCCTTCAAACACATTCCAGGAGAAGTCTCTGAAAATATCCTTTTGGTCCTCTCATTGGAGCTAATCACTTCAACTTTCTTTTCAATGGGAAACCAACCTTGTATTCCCGGAATAGGGAGATTACGAGTTATATACTTTATATAAAGCATCTTTTCCCTTCATTGACTCCGTTATTTTCCTCCACTTTTCATTTCAGTTTATTGTACTTCTAAACATAGATTTCCCTAAGTTCCTGTAAATTGGAGTTCATTGAACTTTTTGAATATGTAAATTTTTAAGTTTTACCAAATTTGTGGATTTTTTTGATTTTTTGTCATTGCTACTTCAGAAATGCTTTATTGCCCCCACTTTGTCCTCTCATTTGGGGACTGCAGACACTGACTACTCAGTAGATATTTTGATGGAGACTCCTAAAGGATCTGACTATTTTTGTGCACTTCCACGCACAGTTGCTTTTCTTGTTTTTGATCCTCTTTCTCTTCCTTTTCCTCTGGTTCTTTTGTGGTACTTTGGGTTGGATCTAGTAACTTTTGTATAGCTCAGCACATGCTCTACTGAGCTACACTTACATCTTCATCTAGACACCTTTCTACAATTTTATTGCTCTACTTTCCTTTATATTGTCCTCAGAAAGTTGTTGGGAGTTTATTTCTTCCAATTACTTCTATGTCATTGGGAATAAGATTGAGTTCTAGTAAATCTAGTCAGTCTAATATGTCCATGGCAGAAGCATCGTTTATTATCCAGTTTATAGAACTAAATGTCACCCCATATATGGTAACTTCCTGGTGACAATATAGCTCCTATTCTCCCCTTTTTATGGGGCTGTTTACATTTAATGCATGTCAGATATTTCTGATTATAATGTTAAATAATCACCTTAGTATGAACTTGTTTAAAACTGATCTCTGATTTTTAGTCCCTCACTCCTCATATCTTATGGTTTCAATATCTTTAGAATCATCCTGAACTCTGTTCTCTTAATGTCACATATAAATCATTACTGAATCTTGTTCTCTTAATTCTCAAAGTTTATTTTTGAATATGTTTTAAAACATATCCTTTAAACTACCATCTTGCTCCAAGCCCTTTTATATCCCACATGGATCGTGATAATAGTATGGACTCTTTTGTTCATATATGCTCATCATATGAATGATCAACCATTCTCAGGTAACTGGCATTAAAAACAAAATATGTAATGGCTAGCGCCTGTCTTACAATGTGTTGACCAAAAATGACTTCAAAAGTTAACATCATATTTAGTTCATCCAATTTATGGACATAAACCAGTCAATTAATACCTAACACTTACTAAATTAGAAGGCATATTCTTCTAGAGCCCAGCATAATAATACATTGGAAAATAAAACATGAAATGTAATTGTTTTTCTTAGAATTGAGCCACAATCATAAGTGAAGGCAGAATGAAATTCTATTCTTATTTCAAATCTATTTCAGCTTTAGACAACATTTAAGAATTCCTGAGTTGTGATTTACTAGTGGATTTATTAGTGACTTTATTTAATGTTCACCAATAATTTCTATTAGAAATCATTTTTCAAAATTTACTTAGATAATTTTCCAAATGTCCTCATCATTATTTATCTAATTTTCTTGTTCACTACTTATACTAGCATTTGTTTTTCATGTACTGTGGATGGTGTCTCTTTATATCTAAGAGTCAAAAGGTTGGACATTTTCATTAAAAAATTTAGTTTTGAAACAAGGTTTTATTCTGAAGCATAAGCTAACCTTGAACTCTAAGCTCCCCTGTTTCTACCTCCTGACTTCTGGATTTACAGGCTTATGACCCTATACACACAAGCATATATGCATTCCAAATAACTTTCAAGACAGCTTAAACCTTCCTCCATTACCCTAACCCAGTAACATTCCTTGCTTTTAAGTGTTTACATATACAAGTAGAATTATGTTTTTTATATTAAATTCTAGAATCCACAGAAAAATGATGAAATTGTTTATGCACATAAACTGGTAATGTTGAGAAATATCATGTCTTGCATTTTATAATGATAACCCTTTAAAATATTTGTGTGTGTGTATGTGTATGTGTGTGTGTGTGTGTGTGTGTGATGGTATGTTTATGAAGGACAGAAGAATCTATGGGAACTGGTTCTCAACTTTCCCTGCATGGATTTGGGGAGTTGAATTCAGGTTCTCATGATTTGCAACAATGCTCTAACCTACTTGGCTAACTCACAAGCCCTATAATAAATAGCACCTTTATATTTTATTTTTCTTAATGGTACTAGATTTATATTTTTAAAGGAAATATTGCTCCATATTTTGTTTCTGTGTCATCATAGAAATATGATTTTACCATGTATGTATTAGAGATTATTGTTTTCACTTACATATTATTTCAGTCACTCAGAATATACTAAACAGTGCCATTCATAAATGAAGGGCTGGAGAGACTGCTCTGTGTAGGAGCCTGTGTTGCTCTTGCAGAAGATATGAGTTTGATCCTAAGCACCCTTGTCAGATGTCTCACAAGTGTCTATAACTCTACCTCTAGGAGATACAAATACACACTCATATACATATGGATAATTACAAACAAAATTAACTTTTTAAAACTCACAATGAGTTTGAAAGCTGATTATTTACGTCCAAAGATAAATGTCTCAAATATTTTAATAAATTCATAGGTTTCTTCCTTGGTGTTCATAGGTAGTGAAAGTAATATATTTAATATGAAAAATAATTTAAATGCAAACAAAATGTCTAATCAAGGTTAGTTGTGTATTTTCTGGAAAACACTTAGTATATACACAATCACAAGGTGCATTATTTGATTTCAATTTCAAATGATAGGAGAAAAAGTAACAAATGGATGGTATAATTTGCTAACTAATCACAAAGATGATAGATATCTTTCTTCAGCAGATACAAGTTATGTGCAGTTTAAGGGAAAAAAGGATGTAAAGAAAAGTAAATGAAGGATGTAGGAAAATGGAAATATTGAAGAAATGTTTGCGTGTAAAGATTATAAGACAAGAGGGAGAGAGAGAGAGAGAGAGAGAGAGAGAGAGAGAGAGAGAGAGAGAGAGAGAGTCTCAAAGACAAAAACAGACTAAAAGAAAAGGCGGCTCTGGTAGCCATTTTATGGGACCAGTTTTGAGAATATTTTTCTTCAATTCCCTCTTCCTACTTACTCTCTCCTACTCTTCCCTAATATTTCCCACCAGTTTTCGATTTATAGCCTCAAAGGACACTTAGGACAAACCTTGGGCTACCCGTTTGTTTTTTGCCAGCAACTTCCAGGATCCAAATTAGGTGTAATTTTGGACCCTGTAGAAGCTTGACTAGCACAGTGAGTCTAGTTTAGGGCTTTTGTTATACTATATTATCCATCATAAAGAGTATATTGTCACTAAATCACAGAGAGTCCTTTGAAGATGGTGGGGAGAATTTGATGAGCTACCCTCACTCTTCCATTGCTAGTAGGAGGTCTACACAATAAAGCTTCTCCCATCAATTAGCACATCACTCTGCTTGTTACACACCATTTCTCATTTCCTTACCACTTAGCTCCTCACAGTTAATTTTCTGAGAAACTCAGAAGAGAAGTTACCAAAGTGTTGATTTTGTAAGATCTGTGCTCATGAAAGTTCCATAGTTGTTTACATGTATTTGAATATGAATATTTGTCTGTGTAAATGAACTCAAGCCAGGAAGTACCTGTAGCACTCAAGAACACTATTTTAGCTGAACTTTCCATTTTAACTGAAAACTAAAGGTTACTGGATTGTGGATTGGGATTAAAAAATGAGTCACTAATATGGGGTCTCTATATTATAGAACTGTGTATTTTACATTCTAAAACTTGGAAACAGTTTTGAAGCTTTATATAGACAGATTCCATATTATAGAAACTGAATAAAGCTCAGATGGATGCTGCAAAGTGAAAGAAGACTGTAGAGCTCCTGAATAATATACTTGTCGGATTTAAACTAAAGTGCTTAAATATTCACTGCCTTATCAAAATAGAATGCAATAAAGAAAGTGTTATAATGCAGATAGAAATATTTAATAATTTTGAGGCCTAGTATTTGTCTGTCAGAAAATTTAGTTTTTATGTATCTACATTTACTAAATGTATATACATTTAATGTTGAATTTGCTTTCAAAACACTACATTTGAAGTATATATATCAAATTACTCTGTATTGTTATGTTTGAGTATAAACATATATTAGGGAAAATGTAATTTCAAATTATTTTTATGAAAAATGTTAATGAGATGCTAATATTTGTTTTATGGTGGTAATGGATGGAGAGACTATATATGTACTCAATTAAATAAAAGAGGCAGTGATACAGACTTGTGATGTATTTTATCTGGAGAGGGATTGATGGAGAGGGATAGTAAAGTATGGCCTTCTCAGGTAACTACCAATGAATTCATTTAATACTTGAAAATTCTGCATTTTGAAAGTAAAGAATATATCCAGAAATTAATTTGCGTAGACAAGTTTTAGCCATTTGCCAACCATGTGTCATATGTTGCATTAAGCATTTTATATTCATCATCTTCCAATTATGTCAACAATCTTATGTTCCTGATGATATTCCATTTATAAAATAGGACACTCGGGGGAAAACATACCAATCCCTGGCAAACATGGAGGCGGAAGCTCACGGTCAGCTTTTAGATGGAACACAGGGTTCCCAAGGAAGAAGGAGCTAGAGAAAGTACCCAAGGAGCTAAAGGGGTCTTCAACCCTATAGGTGGAAGAATAACCATGAACTAACTAGTACCCCCTGGGCTCGTGTCTCTAGCTGCATATNTTACCAAAGTGTTGATTTTGTAAGATCTGTGCTCATGAAAGTTCCATAGTTGTTTACATGTATTTGAATATGAATATTTGTCTGTGTAAATGAACTCAAGCCAGGAAGTACCTGTAGCACTCAAGAACACTATTTTAGCTGAACTTTCCATTTTAACTGAAAACTAAAGGTTACTGGATTGTGGATTGGGATTAAAAAACGAGTCACTAATATGGGGTCTCTATATTATAGAACTGTGTATTTTACATTCTAAAACTTGGAAACAGTTTTGAAGCTTTATATAGACAGATTCTATATTATAGAAACTGAATAAAGCTCAGATGGATGCTGCAAAGTGAAAGAAGACTGTAGAGCTCCTGAATAATATACTTGTCGGATTTAAACTAAAGTGCTTAAATATTCACTGCCTTATCAAAATAGAATGCAATAAAGAAAGTGTTATAATGCAGATAGAAATATTTAATAATTTTGAGGCCTAGTATTTGTCTGTCAGAAAATTTAGTTTTTATGTATCTACATTTACTAAATGTATATACATTTAATGTTGAATTTGCTTTCAAAACACTACATTTGAAGTATATATATCAAATTACTCTGTATTGTTATGTTTGAGTATAAACATATATTAGGGAAAATGTAATTTCAAATTATTTTTATGAAAAATGTTAATGAGATGCTAATATTTGTTTTATGGTGGTAATGGATGGAGAGACTATATATGTACTCAATTAAATAAAAGAGGCAGTGATACAGACTTGTGATGTATTTTATCTGGAGAGGGATTGATGGAGAGGGATAGTAAAGTATGGCCTTCTCAGGTAACTACCAATGAATTCATTTAATACTTGAAAATTCTGCATTTTGAAAGTAAAGAATATATCCAGAAATTAATTTGCATAGACAAGTTTTAGCCATTTGCCAACCATGTGTCATATGTTGCATTAAGCATTTTATATTCATCATCTTCCAATTATGTCAACAATCTTATGTTCCTGATGATATTCCATTTATAAAATAGGACATCAAGCTTAGGAAAGAAAATATCATCTCTGAAACTGGTAAATGATCAATCAGGATTCAAATTTACATTTGATTGACCTTACAATTAATGTTGTTTTTCAATAAGCTATAATAAATACTGTACTTAGAGAAACATAACCCTCCACTTACCTCCATTTTGATGCAATTATTATGTAGATAAATATAATTTNAAAATAGGACATCAAGCTTAGGAAAGAAAATATCATCTCTGAAACTGGTAAATGATCAATCAGGATTCAAATTTACATTTGATTGACCTTACAATTAATGTTGTTTTTCAATAAGCTATAATAAATACTGTACTTAGAGAAACATAACCCTCCACTTACCTCCATTTTGATGCAATTATTATGTAGATAAATATAATTTTTTATAACTTAATGCAACAAGAAAGAACTGTATTTTTAAAATAAAAGACTTTCACTATGGCTCGGGACAAAGAAGCACGAATAACACTATCTGTGCTCAAAAAAAATTTGCTTGATGCCAATTTTAGATCTGGTCTTTTAACTGAGAAAATAGGGCATGTAGTCCCATGAATATCTTCACTAGCCTTGGTCATACTAGCACTCCTGATTTTGCTTTACTATTATTTGCTAAAAATAAACTTTAATATTAATTAATAGAATTTGCAACTTAATACTGAAGTGGTTTGAGTGAAATCTAAATAATTCTTCAGAAACAAATAATTTCAGGTTTTACTGGAATAGAGTCATGAAGCCAGATTGACAAGTCTGTGGCCAACAGATCTGACATTCAGCTCTTTGCTAAAACTAATAAACAAATTTGCTGAAACTAATAAAGTAACACTCAGTGTTGCTCTGATGGAATGGTAGTCCCAGTGGTAATCCTAAAAACTCCTGCTGTCTCTAAAAATTGTGGGCCATGAGATTCTGGACAGTTAATTCGCTCTTTCTTAGTTTCTACTAAATGCTTTGCTAATCATAATCACAATAAGTATCACTTGAAGTACTTGTTAAGGTGTGTATGTGTGTGTGGGGGGGCATGCATGTGTGTGAGAGCAAGAGAGATAGAGACAGAGAGAGGCAGAGAGAGACAGAGACAGAGACAGACAGACAGAGAAAGAGCAAACATTGAAAGGATATATGATTATAATTACTAGTTACTGTTACGATTTTCACTGGTGACACTAACAGCAGAAATGATATTTATTTCAATAGAAATGTGAACCTATGAACAAGTGGAGTGCATGCACAAGTTTATGTGTGCGTGTGCATGTGCAGAGCCAAAGTTGATGTTGGCGTCTTCCTCTGTTGCTCTCTACCTTATTTATTGAGGTTTTGTTTTTCAATTGAGCCCAGAGCTCATCCATTTTGAGTCTGTGTTGCCAAGCTAGCCTGCCCTGAGGATCTCTTGTCTCTGCTTCCCAAGTGTTATGATTAGCTGCCAGGCTGGCTTGGCGTTTACCTTCAAAACTCCAAATTCTAGCTCTCACATTTTCCAGGCACGTACTCTGTCCACTGAACCGTTTCACTAACCAATGAGTCAGCTTTTCACTCTTTACTCATTCTACTAGATCCTCCAGAAAACGCTGATAATTACCCACTGTTCGCTGGATTGTTGTAAAGATAATGTTATTCAGTTGATAATAAGATGATTGAAATTATACGTAATACCAACAGAGGCCTTTGTTGGTACCTACCATGATGTCAGAAGTACATGATCAAGTCATCAACCATTTGTCATGTGCTACAATAAGCATTTTATACTCATAATCTTTCAATTATGTCAAAATCCTATGAGCTTGATGTTATTCCTTTTATAAAGCCAGACATCAGCAAGAATGTCAACAATAATAAATCTTAACAGAAAACAGTGAGACCTAGGAAAGCCCTGATAATGAGAGTTAATGTCTTTAAGAAACATCTTAGCATTCATTACATCTTAAACATACCTCATCCATATTAGCGAATCCACTTTGATTTCCATGACTAACTAATCTTGTATTCAGATTTCTCAGTTTCCACATTTGCTTTTAGTTATATTTAATTAAATTATGTAAAGGGATACATGAGAAGGTGGTTTTAATCACATAATGGACAAAATAAATATATAGTATCACAAATCAATGGTAACTATGATTTAGCATTCTCTCTTCTTATCTAGTCACTTATCTACCTACCTACTCATCATGTATTTCTTTTTTTTTTAGGATGTTAATTTGTTCTTGAAATACTTCAACATAAAATAAGTAGTCAATCATTATTCCTATTATGTAGATAAAAGATGAAGTGTAACAAGATTAATAATATAACCAGGTTTATGGATATTTTGGATATAGAAAGATGTTGTTTGCAGATCTAGAACTAAAGATATGCATGCATGCATGCATACATGGACTTGAGAGAGAAAGAGAGGGAGGGAGGGGGAGGGGAGGGAGAGGGAGAGGAAGAGGGAGAGGAAGTGGGGAAGAGAGAGGGAGAGGTCTTTAGTTTATTTTTCTATCTGCTTTGGGTCTGTCATTATATTTTGATCATTTTTAACCCACTGCTTGCTTAATCTTCTATTTATTTATTAACTCTGTCTAGTCAATGGGCATACATTCAAGCCACACAATATATTCTAATAATCACAGGTATGAAAAAACTTTTCAAAGGCAAAATTCAGGTAACTGGAGTACAATTCTTAACTCAAATCCCCTCAGCATTTTGAACAAGAACTGCCTTTAGTGCCACATCAATTTGTGAGCACTTTTAAGAAAGAATCAATCTCCTTTAAGCAATTCTTCCACGAGTCTATGGGCTTACTTCTTTACTTTTCATTTACTGCCCATTTCTTACTGCCTTGCATAACTGAACTTATCTTGAGTGAGCTGAGTTTTCACAACAGGGGATTAAGTCAGTGGAATAACAATAGGTTGAGGAAGAAAGGGGAAACCAGGAAAGAGTCTAATATTGAGTCATTAACGTGGAAATGCAAGCCTATAAGTTAAGAATTTTTTTCTGACACTCCACTCAATTATCAGAAGATCATCTAGGTCATTTTGTGGTGTGGAAATGACTCTCTCATATTTTATCAAGTAATGTGAATTTTATGTTAGGAAATTAAGTGACACAATGCTGCCAATAGCAGCTGCTCAAGGATGTCAACATCCTAAATATAAAAGAGCATGAATATGTGCTGTCCTATGGCAAGGGCAACAGGTTGTTTTCTCTGTTAAGTAGACTTAAATGGAATGACTTTGAGATGAAGAGAGTGGTCTGAATTGTATGAATTGTGTGCCTAGATCACTGCCATCACATTGGCCTTGATGTGTGAGAGAAAGAAAGGAAAGACCTGAAGCCACTATGTGACTGGATTCAAAAGAAAGAGACCACAGGTAAAACAAAGCCGCTCTGAGAGAGAGCTGACGGTGTAAAGTCCCACCTGCACCTTATTTTCTTTGTACTGGTAACCACTTTTAGTTCTCCATATAGAAATGAATCATAATGAGTGTATGATCTTTTAAGCCACTATATCAATGTGTTTGTTATAAAAGGAAATTAATACAAATAGAAATAAGACTGTGGGCATTTAATCTATACAGCCAAGAGTATAGATACCCAAACAGGATGATATTGCCCAGACATCCAAGAAGGTCAGTTTTTCCCAAGTTTATAGGCAAGATTTCTTTTCCTTGATCACTACTGCAAGTCTGCATTTCACTAGCTTGGCTTTTGATCCCATTTTCCCAGTTCCAATTCCAGAGCCACCCAGATAATGTATTCTGCTATCTACTTGTTCGTAGCAGTAACAATAAATCTTTGCTGCAGTCGTTCCGAGGATGAATTATAATTTTTTACTTTTCTCTACCTATAATGCTTAAGCATTAAAAATACACTGTATGAAGGAATGTTAATGATATTTATTAATATTGACCATAGACAACAGAGCCCAGGGTATAGATAAACCAAGAAGACTCAACAAGTCTCTCTACTGGCTCTTCATGGATGAGGCACCAATGGTTGGTGCAATCATCTTGGCAGATTAAGAAGGGCTGTGAGTTGCTCAACATGACCACTAAAAATGCTTACCCAATACAGAGAGGGGGGGTTGGGAGGCAGGAATAGAGAAAAGGACAAGGGAGAAGCACTGAGGGGAGGAGGGGAAGGAGGGAGATAGAAAGTCTGATACATGGTGGAAAGCAGAAATGTTTCTACCACAGTGTTAAAATATGAGCTCCACAAATATGTGCCATGGACTCAACTCTTGACTTATTTATCTACTAGCCAAGAAACGTCAGGGTTAGGTAAGTTGCTTAACTCCTCTGTTTCCTCATTTTCAAACTAAGGAGGTAACTTTAGTATGTACTTCCTGGGTGTTATAGGGATTAAATGAAATAATCCAATTAAATGTTGGCCATAATAAAAAGCACTCAACAAGTGACAGATTCTATTGTTATTATGTTTATGGCACCATAGATCTTCCAATGATTAAGTGAGTGTGTATATGTTTGTATATGAGAAGGCTTTGTCTTTTGAGTGAAGCTATAATTGTTATAGGTGGGTGATGTCTTACTTTGTTTCTTCAGTCACTAAGATATAAAAATACCATTCCTTTATTACAAAGAAGACATTTAATTTCTTCCCTCATTTACTAAATACTTCTTGAGGATCTACAATGTCCTTAAATTATTGCTACATTAAGAATTTAAAAGACTAGGAGTAATCTAAAAGATTAAGGGAGTACTCTGTATTTTGAGTGATAGGGGGAAAAGGAAAGGAAGTAGATATGTAAGACAGAGGCCCCAATTCACTTAGAACATAACATCTTAAACTCAGAGAAAGACAGAAAGCAAACTTTAAGAATTTGATTGTCTTGGGGGAGGGGGTTTTCGTAGGGGAAACCAGGAAGGGGGGTAACATTTGAAATGTAAATAAAGAAAGTATTCAATTAAAAAAAAGAATGTGATTGTCTTATTCAATACACTTATTTTATAGATCTGAGATGAGATTTAAGTGTACAAACAAGTCTGTCTTTTGACCACAGTGGACCCAGCAGGGATTGAGACCTTGGGTTAGTTGAGAAACAGATGCATTCTTCCTGTGAGAGTCTGATGAATCTCAGTGCACTCCACTTTGCTATTCCTATGCACCATGGTTCATTCACCTTGATGTTGTTGGAATTGTGAACACCACAATTAAAGCACCCAGTGACTAATGCTTTAAAACCTACTATCATACTTGTTAGAGGAGGATATTGTGTGTTGCCCAAGTGTTAGTACAGAAACTCATACCTACCTAACATGTCTTGACTTTCCTGTCTGATCATTGTGTAGTAACACATGGCCGATCACTTTTAGTCTTTCTCAAGAATATACCTACTGCACTCCCAAAGAGTCAATAACTGTCTACTAGTCTTTTGATTAATTGTGCAGATAATTTCTTCGAATATCCTTTTGGAAGGTATTTCTCAAAATCAGCATGCCAATTTGGAGGAAGTTGCTGAGGGATTATCTGCTCATTTGTGTTATCTGCATGATGACCAAAACATTAATATTTGTTTGTAGATCAACTTGTTTAAGACATCATGTACCATATTTCGCATAAGACTTATGAAGTCCAATTTTGCTTCATATTTTATGCTTTCCTTTGTCAGTATATTGACAATACTATGATGAATGATTTTGTCTTTGCTAACATTGTTTGAGATATTGTGAAGGCCTTGACAACAGAATCAAGTTGTAAATGGAACAGTCTCTCATTTACATACACATATATGCAGATATAGATATTTTACATTTAATTAGTTCCTGTCCCTAATGGTATCTACCCTCTTGATGTAGACTTAAAATCAATGCATATTATAATAACTCATTCAAAGAATATTTGCAATGGCCTGTTAAATCTTGTTCTAGTCTAGTCCACTGTGCTAAGGATAGAGTGGTAAATAATTTTCAATTCTAGAAGTTCACTTTAAAGGAAGCCATAGAATTGTGCCATTGGAGCCTACAAGATGGCTTAGCGAATAAGAGCTCTTGTCACAGAACCCTGATGACCTGAGTTCCATCCCCAGGGTCCACACTTGTGGAGGGAAAGAACTGACTCCTGAAAGTTGTTCTTTGATCTCCACATACATGCTGAGGCATATGTGTGACTGCATATATACATATGCATATACATTAAATAGCAATAATAATAATTATTTTTATTAGTAGTATAATAAATAATAATGTAATTTTTAAAGATTAGTGCCAGTTTACAAATAACTATGTCATCCTCATTTGATTTGAGCACAAAAGAAGTCACAGATTCAGAAATTTTCTATCTATGTAATGTTTTCCATCAAACCATGTTAGCAACAACTACTTCAAAGGTGGCTTCTGGTTCTTGAAAGGTTAGGCATATACTCTGGAGCTCCACATCTGCTGTTTTCAGTGGCTTTCTGCCAAAAGCAACTTAGTCTAATTGGGAAGGGATGTGCCCTTAGCTTGATAAGTGAATAAATCTCATCAATGATAATGGGACTTATGTGTGAACATGAAGGAAAACTTGACTCCTAACACTGCATTGCATAAGCTTTGAAACGGCTGCTTCTGTGAATGATTGTCCCTCACTAACTGCCTTCCATCTATCACTGTAATTTGAGGAAAGGATTGCTTTTTATCCTGGCTAATTCTCTCAAAACAAAGACTAACTAATTATTTGAAAATTCCAAAACACACGTTAGGATAGTGTGGTGGAGTGAAAACACTCCCATGTGGACATCCCATAGGAACTGCCATTGATGAATGTTTAAAACAGATGCTTCAGTGAGCAACATATTTAATTAAATCCAAACCTGTTGTTATTATTCCAGAAAATATTATTATTAGCACAAGTTCCAAATGGAATTCACAGAAACTTCTGGTTGGAATTTGGGGAGAGAGATTTTAATTTCTGGGAGAACTGAAAGTAGAAATCAGCAGTTATCAAGATACATTGTGTTTCAGCTGCAGGTCATGCTAGTTAGGACTTAACTGAGGAGTGTCAGGACTACTTTTGTAGAATGACTGAGCCAAACAGCTGGCTAGCTACGCCCCATACATCATGAGAAAATGCTGCAGTGTTCACATGAAGTAGTCATCTCTGCTTCAAGAAGACGAAAAAAAATTCTTCCAACTTCATAAGATGGATTTATAAGATTGACAGATGTGTCACCAATTATATAATGGCTTTCTTATGTGGTTCTAATAAAATTATTTGGAGCCTAAAAAATGTCTAGCAGTGAATTATTTAATTTAATACATAGTTATAACAAAAATAATTAGTATTTACTTTAAACTCTAAATTGTGAACAAAAAACCTCAAGTAATTATTTTTTGTTTGCTGCAGAATGAAATCAATGTGTAATTAGTGACAGATGGGACTTTTACATTTTAAGACACTAAAAAATCATATCACCTGTTTTGATTACTTTTTTTTTACACTAGTGAAATTAGAATATTTGAAAAAGAAGCACAAAGAGAATGAAAAGAATTCACGGCAACCACATTAAGGTATGAGTCCTTTTGCAACCTTCCTGAATTCCCAGAAACCTTACTTTAAAGGTCTCATTTCAAAGCTGGTGATTGGTTTGAGCTATGCTGTGTCAACCAGTTCCCCACTCCTCCAAACCATGTCCTTGGAGGCAAAAATCTCTGCTGTCTTATGATTCCCATTTTATTTGATACCAAGTTGCCATGGTAGGATAGAATTTAACTTAATGAAATTCACTTTTTTCTTTATATGACAACTTATTTTGAACCTTTTCTCCATCCACTTGAAGATGTTTATCTTTCAATAGCCTATAAAATAGACAGGACCATTGCTAAAATGATCAACATGATCGTGTCTTGTGATTCTACATGATGAGCACAGGCTGTTGGGCCCCTGTTGGTTATTGTCCTCAGTATGAATGTCTCTATGTGACACTCACCAGGGGCCATGCCTTGGAATCCTCTCTCTGGGAAATGACTGGTAGATGTTATGGAGTTAGAGAGATTTCTTTGTTTTGTTTTGTTTTGTTTTGTTTTGTTTTCTCTTCTCATGTAAACAATGAAGGTAAGAGAAATCTGTGACATTTGATTTTATTATTATTTTTTGCATGTTGACATGTGTTTAGAGGAGGGTGACATACAGACAGTAGACGCTCATGGATGTGGAGGTATGCAGGGGCACATGGAAACTAGGGGTGACATTAAATGTATTCTTCTACTCTTGCCTTTATTTCTTGGTGACAGCGTCTATAATTGAACTAGACAGACCCAACCTGCTCCCTGGACCCACCTTCTTTCCTTTCAACACTATATCTTCTATATCATGAAGATATAGAGTTGAATTGAGGTTCTGAAGCTTCTGTAGTAATTGCTGTTAACATCTGCACTGTTTTGAGGTAAAAGAAAATATTCTATGATTAAGGGGTAACATTTTTTTTTTACAGCAAAGTCTGAAATCATTCAGAAGATCGTGCAGAAAGCAGAGACCACCTCAGAGTTAATTCTGATTTCAAGAAACATTGTAGAAAAGGTTTCTTATGCATCTAAGTCAGTGGTTCTCAACCTTAACACTTTGGCCTTAGAATGCAGTTCCTTATGTTATTTTCATTGCTACCTCATTGATGTAATTTTGCTTACATTATGAATAGTTACGTAAATATTTTTGAAAAGAGAAGTTTGCCAAAGGAGTCTTGACACACAAGTTGAGAACTACTGAGCTACATGTATTTGGTAATCACTATGGTAGACAGATACCCTAAATTGCAGTTTTCAACATAGATGGGCATCTTCCTACATGGAATGGTAGGCTAGCTTCTTCTTTGCTGATAAGTAGACCCAAAGCCTCAGGAGGAGCAATGCCTTGGGAACTCAATTTGTCTTACATCATCTACTTAACTGATTTGTTCCTTCACTAGAGAGTAAAGGTAGAGTAAGAGTAAAGGCACAGGGTAAAGTGAATATCTTAATGGGAAGCTTCATGGGTATCAAGGACTTACTTCTCCCATTGCTGTGACAAAATACAAGACAAAAGCCAATTCAGAAAAGATTTCTTCTGAGTCCTGTATAGTTTGAGGTGATAGTCTTCAGTGACAAGGAAGGCATAGTGATAGCAGCTTGAGGTGGCTGGTTAAATTGCATTCATGGTCAGGAAGGCAAGAATGAAGAAGCTGTGTTCACCTTGCTTTATCTTCCTTAAAAAATTCTTCCTGGGAACTGAAGTCCATAGAATCACATTGTCTGCAATTAGCTCAATCTTGAAAAACCCTCACTGGTGGGTGCAAGAATTATCTCCCAGGAAATTCTAGATTATGTCAAGCTGGAGATCGATATCAACTATCACGTTGAGTCACAGGAGATCACACTTTCCTTCAATGTTCTCCAAGTTTTCAAAAAATTCTTTGGAGACGCATGCGATTTTCTTATCAAAGTTTACCCTCCGAAGAATCAAGAGTCAGGAACGTGCCAAGGTGATTGTATCTTCATTTCTTGAGGCTGTTAATTTCAGCCCTGAACAGATGATTTACATATGTGGTCTGCTAACATGCCAAACCTTCCCTGAAACTTCAAACTCTCCCATAAAGGCAGAAACCTACCCCCTGGCAGCAGAGGCGGGAGGAATGTGTGTCTCTGAAGTCAGATGAGGATTCAGAAGGGCCAGACTCTAAGAGAGTCAAAGTTCAGCAGAGATAAATGAATCACCCTTCTACTCTTGGCAATAAGGAACAGTCAGTGAGAGCTTATCGGAAGAGGAGGACAAGTTAACATTCTGCTACAAGAAAACATGAGGAGGAGGATGTAAGCTTTTATTCTAGGATTGTGAGAAAAGTTTTACTCAAGATTACAATCAACATGTGCAAAGATCACCCCAAAGATTGTATTTAGAACAGGCAGTACTGACAGTTGGGAGATGAGCTAATATGTAAATAGTAACAGAGATCTCAGTATTGGGTAGTATGAGCCAAGTGTAGTATGTGGAGAAAGAAATGATAACATAAAGACAAGAGATTGTATACAGATCCAAGAAATGCAAATATTTAGAGGGGCCCAGAAAAACTAAGGAAAATTAGCCAAAAAAGAAAAAAAAAAAAAAAAAAAAAAAAAAAAAAAAAAAAAAAAAAAAAAAAAAAAAAAAGAATGGAATTGCATAAAGGGCGAAGTGGTCCATACTGGGAAATGCTCAAGGGTCAAGTGAGATACGGATTGGCAGACATCCCTGAGCTTGAGCAACTGTAGAGGGAATTGGAAACATCTGGAAGAAGAGTGTCAGCCGATGAACTGTATCAGAAGCCACACTGCACTGCCTTAAGCTGACAAGATTGTTGGGGCTGAGGAAGTCAGAATGGATTTAGAAACCTCCCTTCAAATGGAAGGAAAGTGAGTTAGGCGGATAGAAATATCAAGCCAGAGTGGCCCCCGTCTAAGTTACTTGCCCTAATAATTTAAGCATGCGGTATATTTTGAGCTTTTCCTGACGTCTAAATCTACCTTTCAATCATTTTCAAACCATGATGAGTCAAGACATTGTGAAGAACAGTAGTGGTTCTTATTCAACACTTACGAACATCAGGAAGCAGAGGATGAAAGTTCTGTAAATAACGTGTTTGAAGAAGTGATTAAGAATTGAAAGAGGATTCCAATATCAGGATGATGCCCTATCTTTGAAGTTGGTGGTTAAATTAGCTACCAGGAGATCAGTATCTGGCATCTTGTTATACAAATACATAATATAGCAACAAAATCCATTTCATATATCACACTTTTTGAAAAATTCACAGCAGGTTCTTGGTGATTAAAACTATGTAGATCTAGTCTAATTACATGCACTCTTGAATATGAGTAAGAGATAATACTGGAGAAGGATGATCAAAAGGATATTCCCAAGAAAGTCTTTTATATAAAACCAGGATCAAATGTCACACTTTATAAGAAACTAGCGGAGCTTGGAAGCAAGAGTGTGACATGCAGGGTGAAGCATACTGAAAGTGAAGAAGCTGAAACTGTACCAGCATCACAAAAAATGTTGCATGCTACAAGAGAAATTTATTCTGTAGATGACGATGAATCACTCCCATATGTTAAGCCTGAAAGTGGCACGGTTGTATTTGCAATAAAGATAGATTGCTCCATTAGCTTGGAATAATTTAGTTGCAGATAAAGAAAACCTGATTAACAGAAATTTAAGCCTGTGGGTGCATATTGCATTGTTAATGAGAAGTCTAAATAACATCAGTATAATGTGGTACTATTGATCAGAGGTATCATCCAAGCCCTGGATTTTGACAGTGTCGTCCCACCCCTTCTCTTTCTTTGGATACTCGTTAAGGCTGATGTTTCATGGATTAGTCACTTAGTGAAATCCACTTACCCAAAACATCTAATTTATGAAAAGAGGAAAAGGGATAAGATGCCATCTTAAGAATGTCTCTTGTTAGGGTGTTAAAGCCAATCCCAGGTATCCTTACTTGACATCCCCTTATGTTCCACTAGGCAGGATCAGCATACTTACATGCTATTAAATGAAAAGGAGGTAAAGAGAGGAAATATCTGCCAATAAACAAAACCCTCCCCACACACAGTATATTTCAAACAAAAACAAATAGCACACTCAATGTGAACAATTTTAAAACAATTTCACAACGCAACAAATTTGACAATGACTTGACAGAACTGTAGAAAAGCCATAAGAACAGAGTTTTAGAGTTTTTACTCAGTGCTTGTGAAAATAGGACTATCATTTTCACGTTTCCCTGAAGGGACAGGTGAGGGAAAGTATCTACGAAAACTGGGGACAAAAAAATTGTGTGTTCAGTATGGATTGTTCAGAATACAGTTCCTGGTTATATAAGACAACTAAAGTAAAAAGGAGAGAACCAGCCAAGACATCACCCTTCTTAGGATGGTCTCTTTATCAGCTCCCAGCTGAATCTAACTCAAGAGCCAAGTAACAAATGAGTCCATTGCTGTGATACTTAGAGGTCAAGTCTGTTGTACTAAGAACACTGGGAGGGAGAAGAAACAGTATATTTGGGCAGATAGCTAAAGGCTGCCTGACCGATTGACTTGTCAAGCTTGATCTTGTCCACTTTGCTACCAAGACAAATGATATGCTACCAGAGGGAGGCAGGAGGTTACCACCTGTAAAAAAAACAAAACAAAACAAACAAACAAACAAAAAAACATGCAGCAGTCTGTAGATGTACCAAGGAGGAGAGTTTTTCTTTTTTATTTTTTAAATTATTATTATTCTTTAATCTTTTTTTACAGTCTAGTTGTTATCCCCCTCCTGGTCCACCTTCTGACTGTTCCTCATCCCATACCTCTTCCCCCCCCCATCTCCAAGAGGGTGTCCCCACCCCTAACCCCACTCCACCAGACCTCTCCACTCCTTAGGGCCTCAAGTCTCTCAAGAGTTAAGCACATCTCTCACTGAGGCCAAACCAGGCAGTCCTCTGCTGTATATGAGTAGGGACCTTATATCCGCTGGTGTCTACTGCCTAGTTGCTAACTCCGTGTCTGAGGGATCTCAGGAATCCAGGTTAGTTGAAACTGCAGGTCTTCTCATGGGGTCACCCTCCTCCTCACCTTCTTCCAGCTTTTTTTTTTTTCTAATTCAGCCACAGGGGTCCCTGGAAAATCATTCGTAAGCAATGACACAAGGAAGTAGCTGGTACAGTGTTCTTGACTTGAATATGTTCGCTTACAAATTTAAAACATAGAGTTCAGTTTTAATTCAGAGAGAATTTTGTTTGGTTTTAAATAGCTTTGTTGATTTCTATTTTAAATAAATAAATAGAATCTGAAATTTAAAGATTCATAACATTTCCATAGATCCCAGTCAATCGTATCGGCCATGTGAGGTAGTTGAATGAGTGAACTGGCAATAAATTTAACTGAATATTAAGAATTAGGTTAAAGATGACTTAGTTCTGCAGAAGCAAGGCCCTGAGTAGGTCTTTTGGTTTGTAGTTTGCTCACGTTTCACCTTAGAACACTGTGTTGCTGGGCTTAGATCTCCTCATTAACAAATACTAACCTCCTTATTATTTAACAAATATTTATGTAAATGTAGTTGAAGGGAATACAATTTGGGAGACTGCAAGTTTTCTACCCACCATAAAATTCTGGAAATCTATCCAGCTTCTTTTATCTATCAGTGTTTCACGGCTTAATAGAATTCTATGGTATGTGGATAGCATCCCGTTCATCTGTATTCTTCAATTTATTTTATTGAGTATTTCTTGAGTTGCTTATGTAAACTGCATGTGGTCATTTTACTCCTTGCTGCTTAGCGTGCGGTAAGCAGACTAGTCAACTCATCACCATGCATATAGAGCCTGTTAAGTGTAGAGTCTTGTCCCCTTAACTCAGAATCAGACTCTTCATTTGAACCAGGTGATTCACAGAATATTTAAGTTAGGGAAGAAGACATAATCTAAGTCATGGAGAGTGACTTCACACAGAATGTGTGTGAGGGTAGGTTCCCTCCAGATATTAAAGGGATAGTGGGTGGCCAGTCAACCTTTTGGAAGCAATCAAATGTATTTTCTCTAAGCCCTCAAACTGTCATTCATTCTTTGTGAAAATGGGAGCTAGAATAATTTCCCCTAGGTTTCATCAGACACATTACCAGTCTGTATGAAAATCTTCTCTCCTTTAGCCAACCTGGCAAACTCATTGGAGAAAACTGGGAGTTGGCTCATGGCCATTTTATGTGCAGTGTGCCACCATGTTCACTACAGAAAGCCCATTGTCTAGAAATAATGGTGAGGTTTTGCCCACAGCAAAAATCTGCATTAAATCCTGCTATCCCAAGGGTGGAATTTTGCTGAGAGCCAAATTCTCAAGTCTTCTTAATTTTGGTGAAGATGTGTGTTTTTGCAAGTGCAAATTCAAGAAATTAAAGTTAGACTTTTCCTAGCTCTCCTCTCTCCAGTCTTTTATGACTGGAAGGACCTTTGAGCATTTTCTCAAAATAGCACATACCAGCCAAGCTAAGGCAGCTTTGCTGTTAAGCTCACCACCCAAGGCTTTGTGAAAGCTTAGATGTGAAGCACAAGGGAATCACTTTGATGCTGGACAATCTTCTATGCACTAAGCTAGTCAGAAATCCGAAGGACCATCACCCTGGAGAGATGCCTACCCAAATCCCACTGGTCACTGGAGTTCCTCCATCTTCTGGTCCTCTTAGATATGAAAGTAGTAAAAAGTCTCATAGATATGACATTTAAGATAAACAAATGAGCACAGGAACAGAAGACTGCCAAGTTTGAGTTATAAAAAGAGACCTATTAAAGATGTATAAAACGGCTTTCTTAGGAAAAACTATGAGTTGAAATGACTGTGTATTCATTCATCAAGTGATATGTGCTATTCCACTACAGCAAGCAACAGTTTCATTGAAAAGCTTATTTCTTCCATTGTTGACAGAAGGATGTTTGTTTCCATATCCCTTGCTGCTGGATGCAGACAGACAGAATTTCTAGCAATAGCTATAGTATGTGGCCTTTAAGCCGTGTTCTTGTGGACATAAATGTTATCCAAGTAGTTAGGATCTCAAAGGCAATTATCCTGCTTTATTACCTCCATGTATTTAATGCCCAGATGCAGTTCATGTGGGCAATACCAGGTGTGCTTCACTACACCAAGTTATGTAAGGCACAAGGGTGCTTTCACACTGTACATTGTTAGGCCAAAGTTTCAGTAATGAAATGAGAAAGGCCATTTTCATTTGTGTTGTTGCGGAAACATGTACCATTGGACTAAGACAGATTTCTGCTACATCGAAGATAAGTGGTAAGTTTGTATGTTAAAGCCAGTGGAATGCTCAGCAATCTGTTATCAGAGATAATTTCCTAGTCCCCGTAGAGGGAAAATGAGGTTAACTAGAACAATGAAGTTAGTATGTTAAGAGTGAAAGGTCATCACACAGCAGAAGCGTCTCAGTGTCCATTTTGCAGCTAGGATCTGTTTGCACCGCCGTTTGTCTTCGTGATTGCATCCAAAGACATTTTGAAGCCTCTTGGGTTGGTACACTTAACTCAGAATTTGAGTATTCTCTTCTTTTGACACGTTCTTGAATCCTTGTATTCTAGAAATTTTCAAGCCCCTTGGCTCTCTCCTGGATCACAACACATCTAGAAAAGCCATGTCTCTCATTGTGTATTGTCTCTCCCACTAGTTAAAATTTCAAAACTTTAACTAAAATGTTTTTCTTTTGTTTACCTGAGTTTTGTCTGGCTTTTACAGATTACTCTGTGTCTAAAAGAAGCAAGTAAAAAAGTTGCAAATAAAGGTGGGTTCTGGAAAGTCACTTGAAACTGCAACTTTTCTTCAGGTATCTCATGAAGCATGGCTTCAAATCTAACATAGTAGTTAAGATGAAACTTCGGTCCACAGAAACTCAATAACTCATTTATTTGTGAGACAGATTTTTTTTATAGTGGCTCTTAATTCTAATCATGAGTTTTCTATACAAAGACCAGGTACCTTAATGGTACTTTTCCACAAATGCTTTCCTGTATTAGTCCAAGATCACTAAAAAGGTTCTAATCTTTTTTGAAAAAGTGTTTATTTATCTGAATATGTATCTCTCTGTCTTTGTTTCTTTGTCCCTCTCTGTCTCTCTTTCTGCTTCTGTCTCTGTCTGTCTGTCTGTCTGTCTCTGTCTCTGTCTCTCTCTTTCATGTGTGTTTCTGTGTGTGTGTGCATGTGTGGGAACATGTGTGTGATTGCTGTTTATACCTATATACAAAGGCAAGGCTGGAGGTTGAAATCAACATCTTTCTTCCTTACTTCTTCGCCTTATGTTTTGAGTTGGGTTCTCTATTGAATTTTGAGCTTGACGTTTCAGCTCCTGGTTGGCCACTGAGCCTCTGGACCCACCTGCCTCACTTCTTCCAGTGCTAGTTATACAGGCATGTTCTGTCACATCTGCTTTTCTAAAGGTGCTGGGGATCTCAGCTCACCTTCCATGCTTGTAGAACCAGCACTGTACCAACTATGGAATCTTTAGAAAACCCTTGGTCTTGCAGTAAATTCCTAGAAACACTTGCATAAGTTTTTAAGACAAATAGTTTCTTCAATGATTTTAAAGGAAGGACCCCTTTCTCTACACTACAGTGAATAGCTGCTGAAGCTGGTAACTGCCTCTACATGACTACCTCTTTATCCCTGGGAGCATCCTTTCCTACTGCCTTGCTGCTTATTTTGGTGATGGTGAATGTGCATAGTCTTGAGTCCTTGTAATGGAACAGGGCTCCTCATGGCAGTTGTGCCATGATTTCCTACTTTGTCAGGCTTCCCATTCTTATACTTCTGTCCTTTTCCAGTATGAAGTGACTCTGACCCTTAGCTAACCAAAATCTTTTTCTAGCTTACATTTTTCTTCAATTGTAGATTCTTTATTATCAGTTGAACAAAGACACAAATATTGGAACTTAAATTCCTAAGTGAGTATTTCTGGATAGTTTATAGTAGCTCCCTTTCTGTACATGTGCCCTTGGCTTTTTACTTTTTGTTTAATCTTTTCACTTTATCCTTCATTCTAATCCTGACATTTATTCGTTGAATTTTATTGCTAATTTAAATATCACTCTTAATAGTGCAATGAGTCAAAGATTGATTATTGATGGGGGAAACATGATCTATGTCAAGTAACTGAATGGAGAAAATATAATACAGAGGTGACTGGCTTTAATGATATTTGGAAATCCAAGGGGAAATAGAGGATAATGAAAAGTCTGTGCATTAACAATCCTGATAGGGGGCAAGATAGGGAAGTGAAATATTAGTATTATTTAAGTGTCATTGTCACCTGTATCATTAAAGTACAAAGTTGGAAAGACTGTCAGAGAAAACAGTGCCCCTTTCATTTCTCTGCCATCAAAAATCTTGTCAATGTTAACCATCAAATCAACATGTAAAGCAGGTATGTTGGTACATGTCTCTAATCTCAGCAATCTGGAGGCAGAGGCAGATAGATCTCTGTGAGTTTAAGACCAGCCTGTTCTACATGGGTAGTTCTAGAAAACAGAGGACTGCATAGAGAAACCCTGTTTCAACAACAAACAACCAAATAACAAACAAACAAAAAAACTTAACATCTACAAACAGCCACTGGGAGAAGTAGTTTGGAAAATATAATTTGAAGGGGTTTGCTATCTCCATTTCAGAAGAAAGCTGGAGGAAAGAATAGGAAGAGATCTGAGACACAACAGGCAGATGGTTTTGTTGACTATGGGTGTACTAGCTAGTTTTGTGTCAACTTGACACAGCTGGAGTTATCACAGAGAAAGGAGCTTCAGTTGAGGAAATGCCTCATGAGATCCAACTGTAAGGCATTTTCTCAATTAGTGATCAAGGGGGAAAGGCCCCTTGTGGGTGGGACCATCTCTGGGCTCATAGTCTTGGGTTCTATAAGAGAGCAAGCTGAGCAAGCCAGGGGAAGCAAGCCAGTAAAGAACATCCCTCCATGGCCTCTGCATCAGCTCCTGCTTCCTGACCTGTTTGAGTTTCAGTCCTAACTTTCTTTGGTGATGAACAGCAATGTGGAACAGTAACCTGAATAAACCCTTTCCTCCCCAAGTGCTTCTTGGTCATGATGTTTGTGCAGGAATAGAAACCCTAACTAAGACAAATTGGTACCAGCATAGTGGGGTATTCCTGTGACAACCTGACCATGTTTTGGGGAGGACTGTGGAAGGACTTTGGAACTTTGGGCTTGAAGATCCATTCGATATTAAGAGCTCTGTCAGAAGTTGTGTAGGAGCTTGGAAGATAATGTTGAGAACAGTGCAGAAAATGGAGGTCTGGCTTGTGAAATTTCAGGGGGAAAATTAAAGACTTTTCAGGGCCATTGCTATTTTGATTGGGAAGATGCTATGGGTCTGGTTAGCTAGGGCTGAAGAATCAGCTGTGATGCCAGAACTACTAAAGTGAAACTTTCGCATTACTGGGATTATCGATGCTAGTTAGCTGGAGCTAAGAAATTAGCAGTGATTAAGAAGAGACCAGCATTGTTGAGGTGACATCTTCTGGAAGTGCTTTCTGAGAGCACAAATAGGCTATGTTCTAGAGATAGCCAAAGTTGTACCTCATGCAGCAGCAGGACTTGGTAATGTGTAAGAATCACCCAGGTGGTACTGGTTTTGGAGGCATGAAGGGGGGTCTTGCAGAGCAGCTGAGGCCACGGAAGCACTGTGAGAAGCTATTGAAGACTGTTGGTGAAGGTGCAGCCTCAGTTGCAATTGATGGCCCAGGACTGAATGGGTCATGCAAAGGAGTTGAGGCTTGGCACCATGAAGAGAGCCTATGAGAGGGTAGTGTTGAAGCCTAGTTATAGTGGAAGACAGCAGCATTTTGGAGATGCCAGTATATGACATGACCACCAAGAACAGCAGCAGCAATGTAGTACAGGCATCTGGAGCCTAGAGGACAATGTGTGTGCTACAAAGGGCATGGCTGGAGAAGTGACACAAGCCCTTGGAGGAGCACAGAAGATCGTGAGTTGGATCCGAGACATTGGGCAGTTGGAGATTGAATTTTGCTTTTGATTGTGACTGTGCCCTGATATTTTTCCCTCTTGAAGGAAGTTTTTTAGTGAAGCCCACAGTTAAGAGACTTTGAATTTTAAAGTACTTTGAATTTTAAAAGATACTGGACATTTTAAAAGGATCGAACTTTTAATATGTAAAAACTGTGGGACTTTTAAAGTTATTTAGATCTTGGGCATGAATAAGAACTAAGGATTGAGACTTACCTAGTGATTTATTTGTGTGTCAAGTTTAAGGGGTCAATTGTACTGGCTAGTTTTGTGTCAACTTGACACAGCTGGAGTTATCACAGAGAAAGGAGCTTCAGTTGAGGAAATGCCTCATGAGATCCAACTGTAAGGCATTTTCTCAATTAGTGATCAAGGGGGAAAGGCCCCTCGTGGGTGGGACCATCTCTGGGCTCATAGTCTTGGGTTCTATAAGAGAGCAGGCTGAGCAAGCCAGGGGAAGCAAGCCAGTAAAGAACATCCCTCCATGGCCTCTGCATCAGCTCCTGCTTCCTGACCTGTTTGAGTTTCAGTCCTGACTTTCTTTGGTGATGAACAGCAATGTGGAACAATAACCTGAATAAACCCTTTCCTTTCCACAGTGCTTCTTGGTCATGATGTTTGTGCAGGAATAGAAACCCTGACTAAGACAATGGGGTATTTTCACTCTAGGCATATTTGTTCTTAACAAAACTTAGGTGTAAGAGTTACATATGCCTATGGCAAGCTTTGTGAATTTGAGTAACAGAAAAACCAAGAAACAGCCATGTTCTCGTGAGTTAATTCTATTGTATCTTATGGATGAAATGTAAAGGATTTTGAAAGAAAATGTCTATGTGATATTTAAATGTGTGCACAAAGAACATGCTATGAAGTAAATGTATTTACATGGTGTCTACAAAAGATTGAGATATAGAAAATTATGTCTTGAAAAGACATTTTTCCTTTGGTGAGTATGAAGTGTCCTTATCTTTTTTGATGACTTTTGGTTGAAAGTCGATTTTATCCAATATTAGAATGGCTACTCCTGCTTGTTTCTTGGGACCATTTGCTTGAAAAACTGTTTTCCAGACATTTACTCTGAGGTAGTTTTTGTCTTTGACACTGAGGTGCATTTCATGTATGCAGCAAAATGCTGGGTCCTGTTTACATATCCATTCTGTTAGTCTAGTCTTTTTATTGGGGAATTGAGTCCATTGAAATTAAGAGTTATTAAGGAATAGTGATTGTTGCTCCCTGTTATTATTGATGTTATTTTTATATTTGTGTGGTTGTCTTCTTTTGGATTTGTTGAAAGAAGATTACTTTCTTGGTTTTTCTAGGGTGTAGTTTCCCTCTTTGTGTTGGTGTTTTCCATCTATTAATCTTTGTATGTCTGTATTTGTGGAAAGATATTGTGTAAATTTGTTTTTGTCATGGTATATGTTGGTTTTTCCATATATGGTCATTGAAAGTTTTGCTGGGTATAGAAATCTGGGTTGGCATTTGTGTTCTCTTAGGTTCTGTATGAGATCTTCCCAGGATCTTATAGCTTTCATAGTCTCTGGGGAGAAGTCTAGTGTAATTCTGATAGGTATGCTTTTATATGTTACTTGACCTTTTTCCTTTAGTGCTTTTAATAATCTTTCTTTGTTCAGTATGTTTAGTGTTTGACAGGAGCCTAATATAGCTGTCTCCTGAGAGGCTCTACCAGTGTCTGACAAATACAGAGGTGGACACTCTCAACCAACCTTTGGAATGAACACGGGGTTCCCAAAGGAGGAACTAGAGAAAGAATCTAAGGAGCTGAAGGGGTTTGTAGCTTCATAGGAGGAATAACAATAGGAACCAACCAGTAACCCCAAAGCTCTCAGGGACTAAACCACTAACCAAAGAGTACACATGGAGGGGCCCATGGCTCCAGATGCAAATGTAGCAGAGGGTGGCCTTGTCAGTCATCAATGAGAGGATAGGCCCTTGGTCCTTTGAAGGCTTGATGCCCCAGTGTAGGGAGATGCCAGGGCCAGGAAGCGGGAGTGGGTGGGTTGGTGAGCAGGGGAGTTGGTAGGAGATAGGGAAAGGGGATGACATTTGAAATGTATAAAGAAAATATCTATTTAAAAAAAACATGCATATCTTGAGAGAATGAGTTGTCCTCAAGAAGGTGAAAGTATCATGTGTTCACTTATTGGGCTTCCTTGGAAGTAACATGCAGGAAGACTACCTGAGTTCCTTCAATGAGTTGTTTAATAAGTGACAGGTATCATGAGAAACAATTAACACTGTTAGAAAACATCTTAAATTCTTTGTCTTATGATATCAGAGTAGGGGTTCAGTATTGAGAAAGTGGAGCAAGGGGTATCTGTTGCAGTTGGAGGTAGTGGCTATGATGTCCTGGTTTTATATGTTTGAGACACCTTTCCGTCTTATTTAGCCCTTGCTAATAATTATTTGGGCTAGATTACCACGGTCAGCTATCTCCAACTGTGATGCAATGATGTGTTAAGGTTCTTTTTCCTAAATAACTGACCTTCCTGTGCATAGAGATTTACTTATCTCAATATGCCTAGAGCTTATCATTATTTGGATTATGGTAGAACTGAATGTAGATTCACCTGTTCCTTTCCCATGCTTGTTAAGTAGTCCTCCTGTATGATTTTCCTTTTCTTAGAGTTTTGTTTCCTAAGGGGCACAATATATCAAATAGCTGACAGAATGCAAGAGCCCAGAATGTTTTTACATTTTTTTTCAAAATTGTAATAACTTTCTGGTCAGATTTCTATATTTATGCTTAGCAGAAATCAGTTCCAGGAGGCTGCTTTTAAATTAATTTTTTTGAGTATTTCATACATAAGTACTGTTTTACCTCATTTTTGCTTTTCATTTTTCCCCTTCCAACTCCTTTTGTGCCCCCTCCCGGTACTCTCTCACCCTCATGACTTCTTTTAAAATGATTAGTGTTGTACATAATGTATATGTAGAAATAGATTACAGATGATACATTGATAGGTGATGGATAAATAGTTGACATATAGATAAATGATAGATAGATAGATAGATAGATAGATAGATAGATAGATAGATAGATAGAATCTGCTGAGTCCAGTTAGTTTTTTCATATGTCTACATGTTTAAGGCTGGCTTCTTGGGATTGGTTAACCTGTCAAATGTTTGTTGCTAGAGAAGGTTCATTCTCTCTTGTTCGGCAGCCATTAATTTCCTGTTACACTTAATCTAGGGATAGGGTCTTGTGAGATCTCACTCATTTACGTCAAAATGTTAACCAGTATTATTATTTTTCCCATCTTGTCTAGGCAATAATATTCTCTGGGTTTCATGGGTGCAGCTTCCCTCTTGTATATCAATAACATCTCACACCAGACATCGTGGTTCTCTGGCTTTGATGATGTTCCCTGAACTTTAAGTGCAGAGATTGTATTTCAAGTATTCTATGCATATACATATACTGATTCTTAGGCTAAATCAGTCCCTGAAGCCTATTAATGTAATATAGATGAAGATCGCATTTTTGTGATACAAAACCAAGGTTTGCCTTAGCCTGTGAAACTGCCACCCTGAGTAAGGTATCCTTAAAGTAGCCTGCCAACTTGATTTAATAAAATTTCCTAATTGGGAAATCCAACCCTGAGCAAAACCATTAGTATCAGTTACGTTTTCTCATTATTTTTCACCCAATTTCCCGCAGATATTTTGCTTTTCACTTTTACCACTCTTTGGCACAAATAAAATTGGGGAATTGGAAAGATAAAGCCATGTTTGTCTTCGAATTTCATAACAAAATGTGCTATTGCAAACACTTGAACTGTCCCATTGCTTTGACTCTAGCATGAGCTGGCTGATAGAAATTTAAAGAACTGAAAAATTGGATATCAGTTTTTGATCCTATTCTAAAATAGCACATTAAAAATAACAATAAATCTGTGTGACCATATATTCATACATGGGAATACTGATCACATGGAAAGAGAGGATGAGATTTTAAGGTGTTTTCTGTGTTGAAATTAACTTGAATAATAAATAAGACGAAGAAATTGTATTTAGAGCCTACTTATTAGTAGTCTTAGAAACTGTAAGGCCCCTCATTTTAACCCATGTATCAACTACATGCATTGTATGAACAATTAATCATGTGAAGGGTTGTGTGTAGTTTACGAAGAATTGTCACATGAATTTACTCATGTGAGACTCTTAGCATCTCTATGCAGTATGTTTACTAAGATAGCCATATGGAGGTCTTGAGTCATTAACGTATTCTCTCTAACTCTTCAATCTCAGGGTAATGCTGGATAAACAGAGCCATCATAACATCCCATCCTTTCAGAGCTTTACATTTTCTGTGTTTAATATTTTGATTATAAGTGAAATTTTGTTTTATGAAAATTCAACGTAAGTATCTCCATTTGATGGACAATTTGTAACATTCAAAAAGTTAATATTTGGATTAAAACATTTAACACCATTTCTCCTTCCCTGAGTTGTATGGGTTCTATAGTTTTCACTTTATAGGCACATTTTAATATTTTCTGAAGAAGGATAAGGAATAATATGGAAATTTGACAAGAGACAGGGAGGTAATTCATTGTCATTATTAACCTAACTGGATTTTTGTATGTCCTAGGAAACACACCCCTTGCTGAGTCTTTTAGGACAGGTCCAAAATGGTTTAGCCAAGCAGGGAGGACCAATGCTTAATGTAGATGGCACCGCTCAATTGGCTGAATGAAAGTAAAAAGAACGGAACCAGCTGAGCCTCAGTATTCATAGCTCTTCCCACTTCCTCAATATGTCATGTGGCCACCCGTCTCACTGTCATTGTGTCACAACCAAGACCTATTTCCATTGCCCATCAAGCAAGCAGTGATGCATCCTGAACTCAGTCATGAATTAAAATATTTACTTACATAAGTGGTCTCTTGTCAGGGATTAGGTCACAGCAATGAGAAGAGTAACCAAATCAGCCAGGATCCCAAGTTATTCTTAAAACATGGAGAAAAATTATCTTCCAGTTTAATCTTTATTAATGGATGATGTATGTGTGTTACTCTTGGGTGAAGAACTGAGAAAACAGTAATTTGCTCAGGAATAATTAACTTGGTAGAAAACCTGATGAAATACCTTAAATTCAACAATGTGCAGTTGTGCAAATAGTATCTATTTTAATTGAACAGAGCACTTGTTTTTAAAATATGGACATTTTAGTTGTAAAATTGGGTAACTAACTTTCTATAATGTGAAAAGAAGATTGTAACTATTACATATTGTTTCTCTTACAGTATGATATTATATTAGATGATTTACATTAACATTGTTCCTCACCATCAGAATAAGCAAATATGAGAGAATTGAAAAATAAAATGTTTAGCCATAAGTCAGATGATATAGAGCCAGCAAGGGGTTGTGATATCATGGAGTTTAAAAGGAAGTTTAGTTAAAGTGGTGCTTTGTGAAGGAAAAGCATTGGTATCAGGTGGAGCTGCTTGACAGACAAGTTATCCTTGGCACCTACCTCATTTTCTTCATTTATATTTCAAAAGCGATCCCAAAAGTCCCCTATACCCTCCTCCCATCCTGCTCCCCAACCCACCACTCCCACTTCCTGGCCTTGAAATTCCCTTGTACTGATGCATATAATCTTTGCCAGACCAAGGGCCTCTCCTCCCAATGATGGCCAACTAGGCCATCTTCTGCTACATATGCAGCTAGAGACACAAACTCTGGGAATACTGGTTAGTTCATATTATTGTTCCCCTTCAGCATCTTGGGTACTTTCTCTAGCTCCTACACTGGGGGCCCTGTGTTCCATCCAATAGATGACTGTGAGCATCCAGAGACTGCCCAACCCGGGGATCCATCCCAAAATCAACCACCAAACACAGACAATATTGCATATGCCAACAAGATTTTGCTGACAGGACCCTGATATATACTAGTGCCTGGCAAATACAGAAGTAGATGCTCACAGTCATCTATTGGATGGAATTCTTTCATTTCTTATACATCACTGCTTTTGTACATATTAAAATATCCAATAACCAATCTTTCCTGAAAATAATTTACCTTGAAAATGCCCAATTTGTATATGTTCACATTATACTGGTAAGGTGTAGGGACATGGCCACTGCTAGACTTGGACTGGGTGAGTGGATAGAGAAGAGCCGAGGCTCCAAATATAAATGATTTATGCTTTTAGATTCCCTCTCCCTCCCTCCCCCTCTCTCTTTCTCTCTCTGATGTATGTGTATGTGTTTTAATTTGCATACATACATGTGTTTATGTGCATATTTATATGGAGACCTGAAGTTGACATTAGATATCTTTTGGTATTTTTTAGATAGGTTTCCACTTTATCTATTGAGGCAAGGTCTCTACCTGAAACCGAAACTTACCAATTCCACCTAGTTTAATATATCCATTTGCCTAGTGGAATCCTCTTCTTCCCCAGTTCTGGGAATACAGGAGACTGCCATACCTACATGCCTTTATATGATTGTGGGCTTCCAAATGATGGCATTCATACTTGCACAAGCAAATGCTTTATCTTCTGAGCCTTTTTCCCAGGCAAAAGACTGCAAATTATATTCCTTGACTGAACCTTATAGTAACATCACTTCCCAGAAAGAGGGCAAGAAACTTGAAACTAAAATGAATTGCAATGTTGATCTCCCACAAACATAGCTACACATGTTTCATAGTTTGTTTATTAATATGTGTTTCTGCCTGTCCACTTCTCATTTTTACTTTCTATAGGTTTATGAACAGAAGCTTAGAATATTAGTTACATATACCCATCGACTTCAGCAGATTGATGTTTCGTGTGTACATATAACTTCTGGAAGTAACAAGCCACTGCTGTTGTGGGTCAACTCAACCCTTTGGGAGAAGCTAAGTGGCTAAAGTAAATGTGGATGCTGTCTGAACACATTTGACAGTTTACTGTTACATATAGAAAAAGAAGATAGAGCTAGAAGGAATTTCTCGAAATGCTCAGTATTTATATGACCCATTTGCATGAGAATTCAGTTATGCTGTTGGTATGGCCGATCGAAGGGCCTTTCAAAAGGAAAAGACACAAGAAGATAGACACTCTAATATTAGCCTAGAGTTATAAAAAGGAAAAAAAAAACCTCTTGAGAGTTCAAGGCCCCTGAAGATATAAATTTTGTGAGATAAGTAGGTGTGTGAAGAAGCTAAAAGTAATTTTATTTCTTTTGTTACACGTGTGATTTGTGTTGAGAACAATTGGTACTCTGACATAATTAAAGCAGTTCTGACATTTTGGTGTGTTTCATTGTTGGGCTATGCACAGAATGTTCCTACTGTCTTTGTTAATGTATTTTGAATAAAGATGGGTTTTATATTCATTCTGACCTTGTGATACTACCTTGAGCTGTGCAGTACAGTATAAAAAAGATAAAGGAATTTTACAATGATCGATCTTGTCTATTAATGAAAGAATTGCTTATTACCAAAGTGGAAATGTTTTCTGCACTATTCTAAACTGAACGACAGTTTAGCCTGTTGAAAGTATTTCTGTGAGGGCAACATGGCCTAAACTAAACTCTGTTATTTAGTACTTCCTATGAATATGAACATATTAGTCATGATTTGATCATGTTATAGTGAAATAAAATTTGTGATTTTTGTCAATCGTAACCTAATCTTTCTCGTCTCTGCTTGCTTTCTAAAGAAACAGACAGATTATCTTAAGAGAAGATCAGTCTCAAAACTTTTAGAATATACATTCGATTTAGGAAGATACTATTTTCCCAAAGTGTTTATATCATGTATTTTTTCCTTGAGATTAAATTAAAATTACAGGTGTTCTACCCTAATATATCCATTTGTTAACTTCACATGAAACTTCCAGACTACCACCAAGAAACTTTGAAGACACCTAGCATCCATTGTTGGTGTCATTAATTCCAAACAGTGTTCAGATCCTAGAGATTGTGACAGGCCTTCAGAGCCAGAATTTATTGATGTCTAATTTCTAGTCATTGTTAGGATTACTGTGAAGCAGAGTTAATTAGACAAAACAAAGTATCCTTTTCAAAGATTCTCAGATCATAACACGTGCTCTAAACCTAGAAAGTTCAATTTTAATTTTTTTTTGAGATTAAAATGTAATTTCATCATTGTCCTTCCCCTTACTCTCTACAAATGCCATCCCTGAGTCTCTTTCAAATTAACGGCTGCCTCTTCCTTAAATGTTCACACACACACACACACACACACACACACACACACACACACCCTACAACCAGGTTAGCGCATATAAAGTTGCAGTTTTTGGTAATGTAAAATACCCAGGATTCTGCAAGCTGGGAAGCAGCTACAACTATTTCTTCCAGGAAAGCTGGTTGCATTTTATTGGAGATGACAATAAAAATCAAGCTCTGAACAACGAATGCTTTTGTCCCTATTACTAATACTAATACTAATACTAATACTAATACTAATACTAATACTAATACTAATACTAATATTTTGTACAAGGGTCTTTCACCTGACAAAGCAAGAAAAGCTCTGAACTCTCTTAATGTGGAGCATTGGTGCTCATTTCAAATCCTATTCATACTGATGGCTCAACATTCATCTGTTAGCTAATGGCTCATTTTAGTTGCTTTTATCTGCTTGTCTAACTTCCCATTCTAATATTAAGAATCTTGTTTCCTACTATAGATCATTCATTTACTTAAAATTTCAATTTTGGGACACACACATACACAGAGAAAGAGAGACAGACAGAGAGAGAGACACACACACATACACACACACACACACACACACACACACAGAGAGAGAGAGAGAGAGAGAGAGAGAGAGAGAGAGAGAGAATAAACAATCATTTAATCTTTAATTCTTACCTATGGGGCAGAATTCAATCAACCACAAGGATTATACAGATTTTTGTCTTGTCTTGAGTCTTAAGCATTTCAGCTTTTTCTAAATTTCTTTAAGTTAGGACTTTCTCCCATAGTTCCTCTCATCCCCTTCAGTCAAGGTATTTTATACTTTTTAATACACTTGAATTAATTTAGGCACATTCTTCATTCTCTTCTACAATCTCTCGATTTCCCAATTCATATTATTAAATTTTCATGCATTAAGGTGCACCCCTTTTACTTTAACATTCTATGGGTTTTAACAAATGGATATAATAGCATACAAAATCTTTTCCCTCACACACAAAAAAAAGTGTTTCTCTTATTCAAATAACTGCCGGGTATCTGATGAATTCGTTATTGTATCTATACTTTTGTCTCTTTAATAAAATATCCTATAGAATCATACAATACATCACTTTTTCAGATTGGTTTTTTTTACTTAACAATATATATTTAATGTTTAAATGTAGCTCTCTGTTACTGGATATCTTCTGCCCTTTTCTATTATGGAATCATATTCCATTGTTAGGATGAGCCTCCTTTATTCATCCATTCAAGGTCATCCCGACAGCTTTCATTCTGGAATAACTAAGAACAAAACGTCTCTAAATAGACGTGAATGCAGGTTTTTCTGTGAATATAAGTTTCAATCTCCTGCTTGAATGCCCAGGATTGCAAGTGTCAAATTGTGTGTTAAGATTACCTCAGCATCATAACAAACTATCTGAAGCTAGATAAGAAATGAGTTTGCATTCCCCAAAACAATGCCAGTCTGCTGTGCTGCGTTCTTCACGATTAGCCAAATTTTTACTGTCTTGTAAGTTGGCGTACTGTTGAATTATAATAATTCTCTGTATATCTAACATACAAACTTGTAGCTATTGCCAATAATTCTGCTATTATCTGGATTAAAAAAAATCTCCTTAACAAAGAATTTTATAATTCAGAGTTTTTGACATTATTGTGGTCAAATTAAATCTCTCATTATGCTGTTGGACACATGGGCTTGGATATACTAGTCATATTTTTCCTGTTTTCATAGAAGCATTAAGTTTCATTATTAAATATAAAGTCAGTGTTAGACTTCAGAAATATTTTTCACCAAAAGGAGAATGTTTGTTCAATACTTTTTGTTTGTCAACAATGTTGTACATGAGTGTTAGATTTTTGTCAAATGTGCTTTCTACATGTATTGATATATATTTAAATTTAGGGCATTGACAAGTTAATTGTATTTATTGATCTTTGCTTATTATGCCAATGTTGAAAAACAGGATTAAATTCCATTTGGCAAATACCTACAATTTATAAAGATATTGTTGAATTTTATTTGCTATTAACACTTTAATGGGGCCTTTCATGTATATTTATGAACTATATTGGTCTATAATCTTAATAATTTCTCTGCTTGATTCTGGCAAATCCTGTTTCCATACAGTGAGTTGAAATTTTCTTCTCTTTGCTTGTATTTTCTGGAAGAAAGTCTGAAGAATTGACATTATACTTCCTTAAAGGCTTTCTAGACTCAAAATATCAAGCATTTGAGCATGATTATTCATGGTTTAAGGTTTTTAATTATTAGTTCTATTTCTTTACCAAATATTGAACAACTGTGAGAATATTTTTATGACAATTATGTTCATTTGCTTTTAAGAATTGGGGAGGGTAAGGCAGGAGCACTGCCACAAATTTAAGGCTGGCCTAGGTTTACTCTTGAGATCTGGCCTCAAAAACAACAAAATAATTGAAACAAAAAAAAAATATTTATTTCTGATAGCAGGTTCTACTGAAGTAAATCAATAATGCTATCAGGAAATAGCTACATAATTTCTTTCTTCTTTCCTTATTCTTGTCTTTAAATTTAGGTTGGTTTCTTGTAGACAAAAAGTGGTGAATTCTTCTTTTGTTTTAAGTTAATGCTATTAGTCTCTCTCTCTCTTTTAGTTAGGATGTTTAGACTGTTCACATTTAAAGTGATAGTTTGCAGCAATAGGATTAATATCTTCCACTTTTGAAACTCTTTTAGTTTCATTCCCCATTATTTATTTATTTATTTATTTTTGAGACAAGGCTTTTCTATGTAGCCCTGGCTGTCTTAGAACTCATTCTCTAGTCCAGGGTGGCGTGCACAGAGAGATTTTAATCAATCAACCTGGCTGCCCTGGCAAATGATCACATTCAAAGACCTTTCAGGTATATGTTGTCCAGCTGGAATGGAGACATGCTCTGGATTACGATATGATCTTAACGGAGATGCAGGAATGCTCTTAGTTAACATCTTTAATTCCTAAAAATGTAGGTAGGGTTAGCTTGTAAACAAAAACAGCAGCCATGTTTGAAAGTGACAGCTAATTGAGGGGCAAAGTGATGACTCAGAGAATGATCTAACAGAATGAGTCAGAGATAGGATACACTCAACTCTCAGGAGAACAGGAAAGGAAAGAAAAGCTACTTAAGGGCAGCACAGAGAGCAGGGGAGAAAGATTGGGGGAGGAGAGGGGAGAAGTGAAGTGGAGGAGGAGGGCAAGTAGGGAGAGGGAGAGGGAGGGAGAGCTGCAGTTTTACACAGCCAGAGTTAACTTGAGGCCAAGCAGAACAATTCATTCAGAAGCCGAGAGAAGCCAATTTGAATCAGTGAGCTTGGAGAGGAGTTTGCACCAGGGCAGCTGAGTTGAACCAACCAGTCAGAGTTCAGAAAGAGCTAGAAAGGGTAATTTTAAGTTTCAGAGGCTAAAACATTCTAAGCCTAGGTAAGCAGATAAATGCTAGACCTTGAAGCCTTTAAGGTCTGAGCTTGCAGATGGTTAGATTATATGGAGGCTAGATGCTCCCAAGCCTAGGCCTAGGGATAGGTATATAGAAACAATCTAGGATCATCCCAAGCCAAATATTCATAAACTTGGGTCTGGCTCTCAACTCATCTCTTTTAAAAATTTTTTTATTAAATATTTTCATTTACATTTCAAATACTATCCCAAAAGTCCCCTATACCCTCCCCCTCACCCTGCTCTCTTACCCACCCACTCCCACTTCTTGGCCCTGGTGTTCCCCTGTACTGGGGCATATAAAGTTTGCTAGACCAAGGTGTCTCTCTCTTCCCAATGATGGCCGACTAGGCCATCTTCTGCTACATATGCAGCTAGAGACACGATCTCTGGGGGTACTGGTTAGATCATCTTGTTGATCTACCTATAGGGTTGCAGACCCCTTCATCTCCTTGGGTACTTTCTCTAGCTCCTTCATCAGGGGCCCTGTGTTCCATCCTATAGATGACTGTGAGCATGTACTTCTCTTTATCTGAGGAAATAAAAGCAACCTTTATATTTACGGACCTCAAACTCAGAGATCTACCTGTCTTTGCCCCCCCCCCCCATCGGCTGGAATTAAAGGCATGTGCCATCACTTCCCAGTTACAACGCATATTTTATTGAACCTTAATTCATCTTAAAATAACACACTTTCTTTTTGTATTTTGCTACAGCTTTCTTCTCTAACATTTCTGGTTCCTCTGTCCTTCCTGTAGGGTTACTTTCATTTGCCCTTTTGAGTCATAATCGTGAATACACTGTTATTGTTAAGTAAGGTTGTCATTTAAGTCAGTTAAGAATAAGAATGAAGGGCTCCATTTTTATTTTATCCTTTCTTTGTCTTTTTCTTTATATCGATCCAAAATTCTGATATTATTTTCATTGTTTCTCAAAAGCTTTTTAAAAACAAGTTGCCAGGCTGGCTTAAGAATGATTAAATCCTACATCCTTGTTTGTTTAAAGATGTTTCAATTTCTCTATGTTTTCCTAAATGATCTCATCTTTGGTTGTTTACAATAGGTACATGACATGCCTGAGTGTATCTTGTTTGAGCTTCTCTGAAATTCTTGGTAGTGTTTGGTTTTAAAGTGTATCATTTATTTGAAAAACTTAAGAGTCAATAATATCTCATTCTTTTCTGTTGTAATTTCTTCTTCTTCTTCTTCTTCTTCTTCTTCTTCTTCTTCTTCTTCTTCTTCTTCTTCTTCTTCTTCTTCTTCTTCTTCTTCTTCTTCTTCTCCTTCCCCTTCCCCTTCCCCTTCCCCTTCTCCTTCTCCTTCTTCTTCTTTTCTAATTACATGCAAGTTATACATTTGACATACATTTCATCCACATTTCTTATAAATTCTTTATTTCCTGCCTTGTTATTATTTCTTTCTCTACATTAAGTTTCAGCATATCTCCAGACATACACTTACCCATATTGATTCTTTCTTCAGCTATGTCTAGGCTATTGGAAAGCTGAAGAAATCATTATTTTACTCATTTGTTGTGACAGTTTTATCCAAGCACTTGCTCTCAATTATTTCTACATACTATGCATATGATCTTGCTACTACTTAGTTCCTCCATTGGAACCTTCAGCTAAATTAGAATGATTTCATTCTCTCTGATAATTTTAATCCCTGTGATATCTGAGTCTGAGATTATAGCTCTTAGGTTTGTAGTTTTTGAACTTAACTTTCTTGTTTTTATTGAAAGTTGAGCATGTATAGGTAATAAGATTTAGAATTTTTGTTTTCTTATTACCATGATAAGTAGTATATTTCCTTATGGCGCATTCATGCCTACTCACAAAACCTATTTCCCTCTCCAAGGAAGAACCTTGTAATACCAGGTTAGATAAGTGGAATTGATGGACATCAAATATTTGTAGTGGAAACTCCCTGGAATCTGTAAGAATAATTTTAGCAAAGACTCCTAGTAATAAGAACTAAGGAGCCTGAACCAACCATCTTCTGTAACCAGGAAAGGCTACCAGTGTAGGGACTAGTATAAAACTTTTGAACTACAATATGTCCTGCCTATAAGATTTGCTTCAGTAATAGTGGTGCAGAACTGGCAGGAATGGCTAATCAATGGTTGGTCAAACTTGAGTTCCAGACCATGAAAGGGAACCCATGTTTAACATTGCTGGATGACCAGGAACCAGATATTTGGTTGCCCAAAGAACCAGGATAGAGCCAAACACGACTGGAAAAAAAGAAAACCCTTGAAATGATTCCTAATGACATTGGGCTCTACTCACAGATTTGTACCTAGCCCAATAGACATCAGAGAAGACTTCCTCGGGCAGCTAATGGAAGAAGATTCAGAGACCTGTACCCAAAAATTAGGTGGAGCTTTGGGATTCTTGTGGAGATAGGGAAGAAGGAGTGTAGGAGTTGGAGAAGTCAAGAACATCAGGAGAACACTGCCTACAGAATCAACTAAGCAGGTCTCATATGGGCTCTCAGAGAGTGAAGGACAATTATGAAGCCTGCATGGCTCTGTGCTAGGTCTTCTGAATATATGTCATGATTGTGTAACCCCATCCAGCCTTGATATGAGCTATGTGCTTAGTATTATTGTAACTTTCAATGCCATGTTCAGTTGATCTCTCTGGGATACCTGTTTTTTTCTGAAGGGAATCAGAAGAGAAGTGGGCTCAGGGAAGAGAGGAGGTATAGAAGGGACTGGGAGGAGTAGGGGAAGTAATAACTCTGGTTGGAATATAATATATGAGATAAGAATAAATTAAAGAACAAAAATAATGAGAAGAGCCATTAAAATAAAATAATCATATGGATATGCAAGTATGTCCATGATAGAATAGAGTCCTTTGGGCATAGTTGGACCATATATCATGAAGCTCATCAGCTTTAACTCTTTGCTAGTACTATATGTCTTTTGGTATAATACTGAAGTATGGATGAGGAAAAGAAATTCTACAATTAATTTTATATATATATATATATATTAATATATATATTAAATAATATATATTAATTCTACAATCAATTATATAATTCTACTATTAATTATATAGTCTTTGAATGGGCCTGTTTAGTGCTTGTACTAAAACATCTTAGTGGCATGACTTTGTCCTATTGCTCTTTTCTTTCAGTGACCATAGAATTACTAGTTCTCTTAAATTACCAACATTTTTGATTTTGTATATTACTATCTCCATCTTAGAAAACACCATGGATGGAAGAGATTTTTGAGAGTACGGTTGGTAAGTGGGATATGACTTTGGTGATATCTTTTCCATTGCTTTTGATATGGATATCCTTCTTGCCATGATTTCATGAAAATGGCTATCATCCTGCTTCAAGAAAAATGCGATGGTCCCCCAGAAGTTCTTCATTCTTCTATTGAACACCTAAGCTCCTGCAGCTCATAGATTACAATTTAAGTGTGTCTAACTCAGTTGTAGCTCTGGCCCCTTTGACTGGCATTAGGAAGAACTCAGTTGAGACTCATTGTGTAAACCTGCTCTTGGTTTTCAGATGGAATGTGAGCCCTGTGCCTTCAGTTCTAGTTCGTATACAGGAAGGATTATTGTTTATCTTGTTTAGTTTTTCTTTTCATAAAATTAGGATTAATGATACCTTATAGGAGCTTTGTTAACAATCTTCGAAGATTGACTATTTCCAAGTGAAACAAATATGACCCTTTAAGGTTTTTCAGGAACATATTTGTTTTCAAAAAAATCATACTAAAAAGATGTATTTTAGCCATATAATTTAAGAGCACATATTAAAGAGAATTTTTATGAATTAATAAACACACAACCCATACTAATACAGTATAAAGAGTATTTATACCATGTCTACTGAAATTATCAAATAAAATATTAGAAGCACAATCTGATTAGTGTGATGATGACTGAAAGAAATAGTTATTTCAACAAGTTTTCCAATAAGACTAATTTTTATATCTTTTTATTGAACGCAGATTTCTTTCATATAGTATATTGTGAATACAGTTCCCCCTCATCCTACTCCTCCCAGTATCTCCCCCATTTCCTCTCCAATTCAGAAATATACCTACTCTGTCTCTCATTAGAAACCAAACAGACATCTAGGGAATAATAATAAAATAAGATAATTTTAAAACAAACAAGAATATGAAAAACAAAACTGAACAATAAAATGAACCAAGGAAAAAGCACAAGAAATATATAGATAAAGATACACACATTTGCATACACAGGAATTCCATATGATCCCCAAACTGGAAGCCATGATAGGTATGCAAAGAATCTGTAAGGTGGAGAAAATGCCCCAACTAACATTACATGACAAACAACTTTCAAATGTCCTGTTGAGTTTGGTTTTGTTGACCATCCACTGTTGGGCATGGGTACCAATCTACTCATTGGGCATGGTTTGTTTCCCTAGCATGAGTCCCTTAGAAAAATTAATTCAAGCTGGGCATGGTGGCACATGCCTTTAATCCCAGCACTCGGGAGGCAGAGGCAGGCGGATTTCTGAGTTCAAGGCCAGCCTGGTCTACAGAGTAAGTTCCAGGACAGCCAGGGCTACACAGAGAAACCCTGTCTTGAAAAAAACCAAAAATAAATAAATAAATAAAATAAAAATTAATTCATCATTTTAAGTAGCTATGGGATTAGGGATGAAAACATGTGTCCACTTCTCCTTTCAGCTCTAGAAACCCATGTGATGCAGTACTATGTAAATTCTGTGTATGTTACCACATTCTTTGTGAGTTCATATATGCCCCAGTCCTGTGGTGTCTACAAGGCCTTGATTTCTTGATATGCTTCATCCCCTCTGGCTCTTACATCTTTTCTACCTCCCATTTTACAGAGTTTTCTAAACCCTGAGGGGAGAGAATTTGATGATCCCTTTTAGGACTGAGTGTGCCAAGATTTCTCACCCTCTGCATATTGTTTGGCTGCGTGTCTCTCTATCTCTTCCCATTTTCTGCAGGAGTAAGCTTCTCTGGTAATGGCAGAGTATGGAATAGAACTGGTTCCCTGCACCTCTTCTCAGGTTTAAAATAACATAACAAAATACACATACGTAGCTTAGATGCCAAATGTTTTATTTTGCCTCATGTCTTACTGCTTAAAGAATTTTAATACATTCTTCAATATCAAAATCAGGAAGAAAAATATATTTGATTCAAAGAAACAAGCTTGTGTACTATATATTCAAAGAGCTGAATAGTTGTCATAGGAAAAACGCACAATGAGTTTATTATAAAATATAGAAAGCCAATTTTATATGTATCTATCATCACACTTTTCTTCATCTGCATATAATCACATACTAGAATATATTTTGGTTAGTATTTGAACTGAGATTTCTATTTAGAGTTTTAAAAAATAGTATAATACATACTAAGTATGTATCTGTGTACACTATTTATCATAGACATTTGGTATATTTAGATTGTTCAAACATTTAATTTTTGCATTTAATTTGAGAAGAATCATTGAATTAATATCAATGTAAGAGTCCCAGAAATTATATATGGTGAGAAATTTCAACCTTACTGTTTCCTTACATTTAGATTAAAAATAGCCCAGACTTAGTGATTCAGATTTGTGAGATGTCTGGTGAGCTAAATGTGCAACAAGAATGAGCTTTCCATGTGCCCTGATAAGAGATCGTCCACATGATACAAAATTGCTTTTGTTACATTTGCTATTCTACCTTATATATCTGGGTACTAGCAATTATTTTAATCACTTAGTGTATTCATCCATGAGAACAACCACCATCTCACTCAAGCCCATTATACAAATGAGAAGCCATTGTTCTTCTCATGTTTTGTCGGTAGACATTAGCATGGATGCTGTGAACCCTATTGGAGACAGAAGTAATGGAGTGAAATTGCTCACACCATTACTTTAAATTGAAATGCGAGAGGCTCCTCTGCACAGAAGTCATGAGACTGCTTTACCTAAGACCTGAACACACTTGTTGGCAAATTTCAAACAACAAGATTCTGTGCACTTGGAAGCAGGTTTTTATCCATGAACTGCATAATATTTAGAAAACCCTCATATTTTCCTCTAATTGCCTCTGTCCTTAATTTCCTTTTTATATTTTAGAACAGAAATTTTATTCTCAAAAAACAGAAATTCAGGGGTTTTTTGGGTTTTGTTTTTTGGGGGATTTGTTTTTGTTTTTGTTTTTGTTATGTGCTGCTGTAGATTACATTTAGGTTCATTACTTTCTTTCCAAGAAAGTAAGTATGCTTCATCAGGTAAATTCTAAGAATCATGCATTACGGGGAAAACTTGAACTAGTTAATTTTCTATTATAAAACTAATTTAGATTTTTTAAAAGCCTCATTATCTTACATAGGTAAATATTTCAAACTGATCATTTCTTAATAATACCTGCTCTTTTCAGTCTCCTTTTGTGTAGAAGAATGTTAGAAGAAAATATGGCATTTTTGCAATAGCAGCTATTTGAAGCAGATGGGCTGTGTCAATCCTCAAGACAGTTTCTGCATTTGTTCTTATAGAAATCATAAATGTGCCAGGAGATGTGGGGATGGCATGCTACAATGCATTAGAAAGGTTGGAGCAATTTTTATTTTTGGAAGTAACATAATAGTGCCAATTGTGCTTCATAAAATCTCTCCTACTAATTAAATGACAGTTGATGGTCAGCTTTAAACTGAATTCCACTGATTGGATCTAGGCACATGCTCTCATAGTCTAGGGGTGCTTATGTCTTCTGTTTCACAAAGACATTAAAGGAAGGAAAGAGGAAGATGTTCAGTAATCCCTATCATGTCCTCCTGTCAGTCAGTTTTGGGTCCCACATTTGGCATGTTAGTAGCAACAAAATGCCTAGCCTTCTACCTAAATCCAGGTAGAGATTTTGTGTCTGATCTTATTCCTTATTGTATTTATCACTTTTCTGTTTGGCAGTATTGATTTTTTTCCCTGTCTTTTGGGTCATTCCTGTCATAGTATTTTTATTTTTAAATAAAAATAAATAAATAAATAAATAAATAAATAAATAAGCCATTGAGATAGCTCAATGAATAAAGCCCTCTGTTACTGAGCTTGATGACTTGAGTTTGATCCCTGAAGTACTATGGTGGAAGGAGCGAAGTACAAGTTGTCCTATATCTTCCTTACATGTACCTTGGTAAGTGTGTGCATCCACTTTCCCTGTAGAAGGCATTTCTCAGCCTTTTTATTTTACGGTAGCTCTCTGTGTATGGCTAACTCTACCTTCTTTCCCAATTAGCATGTATATTGGTGTCATCCTTGTTCAACTCATGTTTGGGAAACCATACTAGTGAGATTTCCAGAGTGTAGCTTCTGACATTTCTGTTAGACACAATCTTACATCAAATTCCTTGTTCCTCTGGCTCTTAACATTTTCTACCCCCTACCCCACTGCCCCCTGCTTTTCTACAGAGTTTGCTGAGTCTTGAGTTCAGGAATATTTTCTAGATATATCCAGTGGGACTGGACTTCACAGCTCTTCATTACTCTTCATTTTGACTAGTTGTGGTTTTCTGGAATGCTTTCTGTCTGTTTCAAAGAGAATTTTCATTGATGAGGGTGGAGACTAAATTTATCTGTGGGAATAAGGAAAACTACTTTGAGTATAGTTAGATATTATGCTGATTTAGTAAAGTAGTGGTGGTAGGTTTTCCTCTAAGACCCATGACTTAACCAGGTCTGGTTAACTGGTTAGTTAACTGAGAAGATTGCTCCCTAAGGGCTATCTTTCATAGTACCAGAATGCAAGCTTCCATGGCAGGGAAGAAACTCACAGTCCTTCTCAGTTGTAATCCCCATGAATTATAGCAATGGCAGCAAGCCACATTAACCTTAACGGTATATCTGGCCTGCATACCTTGGTGGTAACCAGCAGCTCTCTAATTAGACTTAAAACCTACTTACCAATAAAGGAATAATGCCAGCTAATGAAAACCGACTCTGTACTTTTTGAGTTTTTTTTATGTATTTGTTTCATCTTCCTAAGAAATGATGCATATAAGTGATGCTATTAACTGCTAGTTTGCATCATACTGATATCAATTTGTAGTAGAATATTTATATTCTTGAAGGCTTAAGTGTCAATATCTTGTAGTCTAACAAGACAGAAGACTCCAGTACACACTAAGACCCATATTACAATTTGGGGGCTTTACATTAAGAGTGCTGTAAGACACTTCTGTTAGCTGGTCTATATATCCCAGTGTCAAAGTTTGGGTGCTGAATTGATAATGTCAACAGAAATGTATTTCTCCCACCTGGAAGCTTAATGAGTGGGTCACATATCAGTGGGCTATGTTCTGTAAAGGGCCCTGTTCTGTGCTGCAGACTACTGATTCCTTCTATTGCTTGTGGTAGAATGAGAGCAATGAGAGATTTCTAGTTACCTTCTCATAACAAGTCACCCCACTTGTCTTCACCATCTAATTCTCTTCCAACAGCCATATTTGACAGAGACTAGGATTTCAACATTTTAGAGTTACACAAATGTATAACGCATAATAGCCATCCTCCTTTCCTATTCTTCAAATGGAGATTTTTTAAATCCTGAAATTAAGCACTATGATGAGTAGAATATCTATGCTTCAAAACCTCTTATATTGGATTTGTTTCTAAGTCTGTTGGATACCATTTCCTTTAAATACTCCAAAGAAATATAGAAACCAGTTTCATTATGAATGCAGATTTGTAGACTCTCAGCCATGTCATGTCCTAGTTTGAGGACAAAAGAATTAAAAATGACATGCAATGGAGCATGGCCTATGGCAAGCTTACTTAGTGTTTAAGAGATATAAATATTTGAATGAGAGAGTTTACCAATTTAGAGACACTGTAATAGATCTAGATTCAAAATACCATGGGAACATATTATAAAGGAACAGAAAATTCTTCATGTAGGAATTTTAAATAAGCCGAAATCAAATTCTGCATGTAACAAACTCTTTCAAAATTTCCGCTGCTTTACCATAAACACTAACTTACGTGATCATAGTTTTGCAAGGCAGCTATACTTTGGCTGTCATAGGCTTGTTGTATCTGGGCCAAATTAATGTGTAAGTCTCATAGGATCATGTCTGGCACTTGTGTCTTATTCTTTGATCTGGATAAAGGGAAGAGATTACTGATGTGTGCTTTTGTAACACAACAGATCAAGCCAAATCACACAAGCTTGTTTAAAACTGGGTCTTACCAACACACTTACATTCAACTGACCAAAGACATCTTACGGTCAAACCCAACATCAATGGGGCAAAAAATATACAACAGCCACAGTTGTGGGAAGTACTTCCTTGTCATAGTGTGATTTCTGGGTGTACATTCTATACAAGATGTACTTTTACAGATACATTTAAAAAAGAGAAACATAAATGAGATTTTTCCCCATTTTTATGTTTATGAGTTCTGACCTCTGTTATATTCAGATTGCAGCCTCTAGATTATCTGAGGTCAGTGGGAACTACTCTCTGTTTCATGTCACATCTGACTTTCTCTAAAGAAAATGATCTTCATCAGAAGAGAATGGTTAGTAAAAAAAAAAAAAAGAAAAAAAAAGAAAAAATAATTTTGTTAGAAACAAGGAGCTAACAGGAAATATAACACAAAACAGTGTTAAAAAGAGATGAGAGGCTGTGGACGTGAGATCAACAGCTAGAGGAGATCATTGAGATTCATGAATAGATGAGAAACATTTGCATTGCCAAGGATTAAAAATCATTGCTGAGTTCAGACAAAATATTAATGCATGTGTAATGTGCAAGCACAGAACTCCTGGTAAGAACTAGCCTTAGGCGAAATTTCATCTTAAAACAGAGAATACTTTATATTATGATTCTACGAATGAATGTTGTCTAAATATTTTTGTTAATTGCTGAATATTTCACTATAATAAGGACCATCAAGTAGTAAAACTGTGGCGGTTCATTTGACATTAGAAAATGGAAGGATATGCATTTTAGGCATAAAAATTCAAGCTCTTTTGAATTTCAACTATATTCATATGATGGAAAACAGCAGAAACCAAGGCCTCTCTACACTCTCAGGGTAGATGTGGATTCCCTGAATATTTTGCCAAATAGCTGGAAGGAAAACAGGCTTTTAATTATTCCTTTGCCACCAGGGTAGCCTTGCTGTTCTACAGAAAGTTCAAAACAAAACAAAACAACAACAACAAAAAAACACTGTCATTCTTTAAAGGAAGGTTGCAACAGGTGAGGATGAACACTATTTTTGGCAAGATTTGCTGCATTAGGTACAAACAGAAAGTTTCTTTAGAAAAATATGTACTTGGATAGAACTACTTTCTTGCTAGTCAATAAAAGACAAAACAAAAAAAAAACAAAACAAAAAAACATTTAAGGATCATTTTAAACCCCAACATGAAATCAATGTATCTTGAACAAATGAATACCTACTGAGTAGCCATAAAACCTAAGTTTCTGTTTGGAACACTTGAATAGACAAGGAGAAATAAAGTACAATGAGTCATAGTTACTGTGCACTTGGGACTATTTCAGATCCTATGGTGCAGTGTAATTGACCAAATAGAAAGATGCTTGATTTTATGAAACTGTTATTTTTATTTTGATGAGATGGATATGAAGTGATCTCTCCATAGCCATTGGTTATGTATCCATAGAGTTAACCACCAATGAACAACAGACATGTGGGGAGAAAGTTGTGACTACTGAAAAACTACAGATAGAATGTGCTATACACTGATATAGTCTAGCAATGACTCCCTAAGCATTTAGTTCATATCACGTGTCACAGGTAAACTAAAAATGAGTACAAGTGTTTAAGAGGATGTATCTTCATTATATGCAAATAGCATATCATTTTGCTGATAAGGCACTGCTTTAAGTTATTTCATATTGTGTAAAACCATGAAATTTGGGTCTTTTCTTGTTCTGTGTGACTCTATTTCATAAGTAGCATTTGTCTTCATTTAGAGTAGAAGTACAGAGGCAGGATGACTCTGTATCTTGAAAACATAAACAATTGCCTAGCACTACCATGAGGCACAGAAGCATAAATAGCATATTACTCCAAATTAAAATAAAAGGATCACCCTATAGATAAGTAAAATAAATTTGGACCTTATATGGGCAATGACATATTAAAATCATATCATAAAAAGCAGACCCAAGAACATATTGAACACACCAGACTAAAGAAAGGGTATAATAGCTTTCCCCGGACCCTATAAAAAGAAAGACACCTAACAGTCTGATGAGAACATCCCTTACCAACCCATCAGTTGACCACCAATGTGTGGATCAAGACACAAAATGGCACAGAATCTCACAGTCCCAGGGACTTCAGCTTGAGTGGTCCTCACTGTTCACATGTCCTACTCAAAATATCATCCATTCACCCATCCATTTACCTATCTGGACATGGTTCTCACTTCTACAATGTCCTTGTTTTTCAATCTCACTTCTGCAAATTTATTCTACAAAGTGGGTTTCCTCAACTCTGACCCTGTGGCTTGATTCTGCATCAGTGTCTCCAGCACATGTCTATCAGGTTTTGTCTTATTATAGATTTTCTATGTGTTCCTTAGACTCTGTTAAGAATTCTTTAACAAATTGTAGTGATTCCATTATACGTGTGTGTGTGTGTGTGTGTGTGTGTGTGTGTGTTCACATGCGCATGCAAGGGTAAGAAAGAGAGACAGAGACAGAAGCAGAGATACAGAGATGGACAGAGATAGACTGGGAGATAGAGAGGTAATTAACAGTATGATAGTAATCAATGAACCTGTGTTTATCTTGGCCAGTTATCAAGAAAATTCAGAACTAGCTGGAAAACTGTTGCCAATGAAACTGACATAGCTTGTGAAAATACTGCTATCCAATACTTAACATTGTGAAAAGATAACATGCACGTCTATATGTTTCCGACAGACTGTACCCAGGACAGCACTTTATATTGTAATATTGTATCTCCCAGCCCAGTCTGTTCCTTCCACTTTCCAGGCCCTCTTTGCCTTTCACTCTTTGTATAGTATTGGACACTTACCATGAGCTAGATCTTACCCTATCATTATCCCAACATTATCAAACAAGGTACTTGAATACACACACACACACACACACACACACACACACACACACACAATTTGATATCCTTGATTTGTGAGGATTCTTGGAATCAATTCCTAATGCAGCAAATTTTCTGACATAGATACACTCTTAAAAGCAAGTTAATAAATAGCTAAATAAAATTCTAAGAAAGGAACACAAAGTTAATTACCATGATTATCTTGTTCCACATCATGTGATTTTGAACATCACTGAACCAACCTTAATTCTCTAAATGTGAAAGGCATTTAATTATTTTACAAATGTAATATTTGGCTATGAATGTATAATATAACCATCCATTAACAACAGAATGGTCAATAGATACCCCTTCCATTTTGTGGCTTTTTCTTATAATTTCAAGATGGCTGATATAATTGACATCATGATTTTCAGTGATAGAGTCTAAAACACATAGAAAAGAGGTGAGAGTGAGGGAGTTCAATTCTACTAGGTTTTTAAAAAATGTTTCCTGTGGATTAGGAGTTAAACTCAGCTGACACTCTATTACTGAGCTATGTCCCCAGCACCTGCATTTTTCTTTAATCAGGAATAAAACTTTCCTAGAAGTCTTTTAGGTTGTGGTTATTGCAAGTAATTGGCCTGAAGTGTGCCCTCTTGCCATCTCTAGAACTCTCTGAGATAAAGAGAACCAAATTGGCAACTTTGGTTGAGATCAAGCATGGTTCTGTATCTCAGTCTTAGAGATATCAGTGCCCTTAAAATAATAGGAATTCTGTACAGATTAAAGATTGTTTTGTTTTGTCAGATTGTAAGAGGTCTAAGGATTCAGCTTTTCAACTGGGTCTTCTATGATGAAAGACAAGCGTGTTATATTTGCAAGTTCACAGCTTTTCATACTAAGTACAATGCATAGTGAGATAGAGAGTATATAAGTATGCACAATTAAACAGATAAGCAATCTGTACTTATAAGCCAACTCTAATTTATACATGAAGAAATCAAGATCAAAGAGGGAAAATTTTGTCTATGATAATTTCAGCATTAAATCTTAATCTGGGATTTAAGTCAAATATTTCTGTACCAGAGTATGAAATTCTCAGATTTAGGTACATTTATTTTCACTAGCATATGATGGTACAACTAACCATCAACTCTAAAGGGAAACTAAACCCAGCTTCTAAAAGAGTGGTGGCGCACGCCTTTGATCCCAGCACTTGGGAAGCAGAGGCAGGTGAATTTCTGAGTCCGAGGCCAGCCTGGTCTACAGAATGAGTTCCAGGACATCCAGGGCTACACAGAGAAACCCTGTCTCAAAAAATAAAAAAATTAAAATTTAAAAAATAAAAAAAAAAAAGAGAAATTCCCAAATGAAGCCAAAGACTAGCTATATTGTTCTTACTTACTTTTATTCTAGAACTCATTCCTTTGGAAGATCCATCACGTGTCTCCCAACTTTCAAAAAAACCTGTATTTTTTATTGATCTTTTACAAACACTTGACCCTTTTCCAGAAGTATCATGACCCCCATTTGCCTTTCCCTATTTCTCAAGTCGATATATCCCTTTGTGTCTCGATTTTCACATCACAATTTGTTTTGACAGAGAATGGGTAGTAACTCCTACTTTGTCACAGGTAGACTTGCTTCCCTCGTTGAGTAACCTCATTCTGGATCAAGTGCAAACCTGTGTCAACCCAACTTACCATCTCATTTATTTCTCTGAAATATGCATTGAAAATGTCTTAGGAGATCTTTACTCTTGTCATGGAAAACCATTAGGAAATTGGATTTGTTAACTATCATAGCAAACTTCATCATTAAGCCTCTACCTAAAATAGAGTAGCTCTGAAGTCTGTAGCTAAATGAAAAGTCCTCCTGAAATGACTACATTTGCAATCATTGTAGTGAAATTTTAGCTATAAACACAATCTCTGAGGCATTTGTTCAGCTTTATTATTTTTTCTGATTTTTTTCCTAAGTAAGTCTTCCCTCATATTTCATATGTTTGTAAATGTATATCCCTGCAATAGAAATCTGGAATTTGTTTTAGTTTTTTTTTTCTGTGTAACCACTAAAAATAGTCTACAACTACATAAATTCTACACTTGAGGTGATTTTTTTCTTTTCCTTCTGTTCCTATTTTCCTTGAAGGTCTATAGGGTCAGGAACAATGGTCACTTCTATGCCACTAGCAATTTACTTGTTTCTCATCTACATCATAAACGGTGTGAGGATTAGAAAGTATTGGTTAAAAACTGAGGCTATTGCTGATGACAGAGCAATTGAATTACACATGAAAATCTCCAAACACAAACTCAAGATTCTTCAGATAAAACCTAAAACATAATAAAAAAAAATTGATTAGACTGTATAACTTTCAAACACACACACACATTCTCATATATATATATATATATATATATATATATATATATATATATATATATATGAGAGATATGTGTACATATATAGACACATATGTATATATATGAAAGATATGTGTACATATATACACATATATATGTATATATATATATTAAACTGTATTACCAATAGCACTGAAACTACACAGATCATGTTACCTTTTCTAGGATGAGAAATCACATCTATAATAGTAAGCATTTGTTTCTCTGTGTATGTTTGGGCAAGTATATATTTGTGTAGGTTCACATGGCTGTGCATATAGAGATCACCTGGGGTATCATTTCTCAGGAGCTGTCCACCTTTTGAGATAAGATCTCTTATTGTCCTCATTCTTGTTGATTCTACCTGCTCAGTGTTGAGATTACAAGCATATGCCACCATGTTTGGTTTTTTGTTGGGGTTCTGGGTATTCAACTCATAATCTCCTATTTGTATAGGAACTTTCCTGATAGAACTACATATACAGTGCTATGTTTATTTCTTATACACTGGGTTTTGTACCACCTCATCTGGCATGTTTTTCTTTCTCCCAAGGTGATAACCACTGATACCTTTCTTTAACAGTTCTTACTCTGACAAAATGAATCATTTTTCTCCTGAGCTTCAGTGATACATTATAGATGTAATTTCTTGAGCATTTACAGCCTGTATTCATTTTCTTCAGCTGCTGAAACACGTTTTTACAAGTTTGAAGGCTTAAAATAAAGAAGAAAGCTATCTCACAGTTACAGAGGGATGGGAAGACTTCAAAAATCAATGTGTCCAGCAGAGCAGGGAGTGGTGCTCCTCCCCTAGAACAGACTCTCCAAAAGCATCCTCCTTGCCAATACTTAGATTATGACAATCCTTAAAATCCTTAGGTTTGCAGTTTTATTGTTAATATCTGCTTCCCTTTACATGATCCTGTTTCTATATACTTTTGAGTCCTATATCCAAGTTTCTTCTTACACTTAAACATTTATCTGAGCACTTACGGCCCATACATATCCATGACAATCTTCTCTCAGTGAAATATGGTGGCAATAATCTTGTTTCCATATAGGTTCCCATCTATATGTATTAGGGTTTAAGACTCTACCTTTCAAAGAGAGGATAATACAGCCTATTATCCCAACTTTCGGCATTATGCTGAGGACTTACAGTACATAAAATTGAGCTGTATAAAACTATACTCATCTAAGGCCATTTCTGTAGACTGGGTGTTGAATGTTCCAAAAGCTCAAACCTTTTTTAAATGCTTTGTTCCTGGTATGATACTAGTAGGGGATGGTTCAACTTTTAAGAAATGAGGCATAAAGAGATGCCTTTAGGTCACTGGAAGTGGGTCCTTACAAGGGATTTTGATGTGAACCCTACCTTATTGCCCTTTGCCTCATTGTCCTTCAGAACACTCACCAGGATTACCCATTCTGAGATACATCAACCAAAATTGCAAGCTACAGTGAATGTTTTCTTTTAAGAAGTTAATTCACAGGGTTGTTCTGTTTGTTTATTTACAGGATTTTGCGATATAACCCAGTCTACCTCTGAGTTTGGGATCCAGCTATCTGCCTTCTGAATACTGCTATTACAGTGTACTTGAACTAGTGTTTGGTCATTACCTAGTGAGATGACTAACAATAATAAAGAGCTGTTTGTTGAGTATTTCATATTGTTATTCCATTATGAACGTGCTCGGGTTTTACATCTGCATCATGAGATATTATTGTTAGTCTCACTTTATGATGGGGCAGGAAAGAGGTTACTGAAGTTGGTCAAGGTCATACACTTAGTAAGTAAAAGACCCAAAGGTAAAAGAGTGAGACCTGCTCTACCACCTACTCTCTTAACAATTACAGTATGTCATTCTTTGTCCATAGTGAAACTTCTGTACACAATTCTGTAACTTATCATGCATAACATGTATATTCCTTTCCTATGAACTGCATTAGGAAGTCCTGTTTACTGCATATTCACAACTTTTAACACAGTATGTGCCATTAGATGGGAAACAAATGTTCTTCAAAAAGAAAAAAAAAATAAATGAATTCATGATCTGGAAAATGTTTGCTCCCCTGAAGAGAAAAGAGTATATACTTGGGAATAATAAAATGCCTTGCTGTCCCCAGGCATTCCATGTGACTAAAAAGATAGTAGGGACCGAAAAGCTATTAAAAATTCTGTCTTGATCTCACACGAAATGAAACAACTACTTCATATTGTCCTTAACTGATTCTGAGTTCCAGCTCTATCCCTGAATGTAGTCCTTTAATCTTGCAGGTGTGAACGGCAATTCAGTTCCGAAGGTAAACCATTCCCTTCTTCTGCATATGTGGCTTTGCCTTCTGAAACTGTTGTTGTTTCCCTTTAAAATTTCAATATGTACTTCCTTAAAGTTAAAAATCAATGGATAAGACTTTTATAATTAGGGAAAAGTCTACTAAGAGAAGTATATTAATGTGTAATTGTCTACTAGAAAAAGATGGTGTGCCTTTGGAGGTAATATGCTAGAAATAGATATTCCTTAATTTAATTTGGGTAACTATCAGCTAAGCTTTATATTTTTGCAGTTTTTGAGACGATCTGGAAGCTAATGTTGCAAACAGACAAGTTGGCTAATTTTCAGAGATAACACCTTGTACATAGTTTCTCTCTCTCTCTGTCTCTGTCTCTCTCTCTTACACACACACACACACACACACACACACACACACACACACACACACACACACGTCAAAAGAAATGTCAAAAGATCTGGGAGAAAGTTTCCATACTGGGTCAAAATGTGGATAATAGCAGTCATATAAGACATTCAAAAAACACTACAGCATAGTTTTCTTCTGTCTCACTTATGAAGCAAAATACCTACCCTGCAAGGAGAGAGGTAACAAACTACCTATCTGTTAGGGCAGTGGTAAAAACTCAAGAACTCTGAAGAAGATAAATAGAAAAAAACCAGCCTTATCTTCAGGGTGAATAGTGACCAAATGATGGGCTTAGAACTCTGACGCCATGGGAAGAAGAACCACAGAGGTCACATATGAGAGGAGCGGGACATAGTGACTTACTCCCTTCCTTCATTATCACCCCCCTAACCCGCTAGACTACTTGACTTTGAATAACAAGAAACAGCAGAGTGCTTCTGAGAATGAAATAGGACAGAATCACAAACAGGTGGGAAAACAAAACACAGTGTTTAGGAGAGGCTTTGAGGAAATGGACCCCATACATTGTTCTTATAAACCAGAGCCCACCGAAAATCTAAGTATTATTATTATAGGAAATTATTGCCTATGGTGCAATGAAGTGTCCAGCAACAATCATCTTCATTCTTAAACCAAACCCACACATCAAAGGTAATGTATAGGGAAAAGTATATATATTCTTAGAAATTATGTTTGCTCATGTTATCCTCTAATGACTGTTACAAAATATCAAATTTCAGATAATTCATAAGCCAACAGATTAGTTAACTGTTTTTTAAAAATTTCCAAGAATCAACGACAGCAAGATGCAGATTTAGATAAAATAATAGACTTGAAATTTTAAATGATTGTAAATAAAATGTAAAGAACTCAAGATATCAAGATGGGTAATTTCAGAAGAGAGAGTACAAAAGAAAAAGAATAATGGAAATGCTAAAAGAAAAAGAGGCTAAAAGCATTGTCTATAGAATTATTTTTTTAGAAATTGTGTATACTATCTGTGTGTGTGTGTGTGTGTGTGTGTGTGTGTGTGTGTGTTTGTATACAGATATATTCCAGGCTATCTGACTCAAGAATGTCTCAGGATTCATCCATCTCTGCCTCCCAAGACTGCTGGATCACACATGTGTCACTATCTGGCTTTGTGGATTCTGAGGACCTGTTTTCATGCCATCACCCACTGAGCCATAGCCCACTTTAATAAGATCATTTTTCGACCTGACTCAGCCAAAGGAAACTAGAAGATGAAGCTGAAATTGCCCAAATAGAAACATAAACACAGTAGAGTCTGAGGAATGGAAAAGCCCATAATATCAAATTGCAATCATTTTCAGTATTCTAATATATGTGTAATTTGGATTTCAAATGATAAGAGATAGAATGAAGAAGAAATATATAAAAAATGGTAACAGAGAACTTTAAAAAATAATGGTAATGCTATATGTAAAATACCAAAATAATAAAAATTTGATTACTTGAAGATGAGTACTTTAGCCCCTAGTAAAGCCATTAAAATATTTTAAAGATATTTAAACAAAAATTAATATGAAAATCCATAGTACTGTGGGTAACATTCAACAGACAAAACACAAAATAAATAACAAATTTAAAATGTGGGTAGGAAAGGACCACATGAAACAAACTCAGGAGTATACTTACACAAAATAAACTTCAGGGCTCAGCTGTCTTTTGTCCACAAGACAAAGATGAAACCGCAAGGTTTTAAATTTCTCAAAGAAAGTTCTGAGAAAAAGCTCTGTTTGACTAAAAGAAAGCCCTTGATCCTGTCTAATGTGGAGTAATGAAGTACTTGGGAGAAGAGACCTCATTACAAAGGAGAACATCACATAATGAAAGTGTATCAATTCCCCAACAATATGTCACGATATCCAATGTATAACTGATGTGTGAACCACATAACCTCAAAATGCATAGACAGAGAAGTCACAAAACTCGGATGGGGTATTGCAAACAAAAGTAGTAGGAGATGTTCATCCTACTTTTAGTAACTAATGGAATTAGTAGCAAAACAATCAAACAAACAAAAAAGGCCCCCAAATCAGAGGACACAAAATAAATATTGACAGGACGAAAAGAAGATACAGGACAAGATTGTTATAGACAATTGAAGAACAGTGAAAAAATGACTCTAATTGAATGATATAACAGTGTGGACTTGATTATAATAATAAATGCTGGCAAGAACACAAGTCAGTTGTAAGGTCATATGTATCTTACTGGTATGAATATGAAGATGATACAGATGCTGCAAAAATTTATCTGTCAGTTTCTTAAAACATTACATTAAATGTTCTTATAAAGTATTTCTAAGCATTGTTCCTCTGGGAAATGAAGGTTATACTCATGCAAAAACTTTTATGTATATACATACAGGTTTTATTTATAGTGTTTTAATTATATATAGGAAGTAATGCAAGTGTCATGAAATTGTGAATGAGGGGGAAATATGTGGTTCGTTTGTGAAATGGAGCAGTATTCAACAAGGAAAAGAAGCAGGTTGCTTACTGAGGCATATGGGAACAGAATGAACTCTAAATGTTTACTGCTAAATGAAAGAAGATAGATTTGGAAGGCTACAGAAGATGAGGTTGTATTTATATGCTACATGAAAACTGTTAACACTATAGAGAAGGTCATCATAAAGCAAATTTGTGCTGATGAAACTGTATATTTATACTTGTGGTGTTCACAGCTGTTTGGAATAGAACTCTCCACCTGGAGAGGTGGCTTTGAACATTTTTCAGAAGTGTGTGCTTTTCTGCTGGACAAAAATATGTAAACATTCATATCGAGAAGATGAACATGTTGTAGATGAGGAAGGTGTGCAGGTCACATATTTCAAGGAATAAGGAAAGGTAAATGCTTAAAGGAACCCTATGGTTCTGGGTTGGAGTTGTGGACTTGTTTGAGTAGGCTGGAATTAGTAACAAATGGGGCCCTAGCTCTATCCACAAAGAAGAATAAGAAGAATTGGCAATAGCCAGAAGCAGTAAGGCATACCTAGTGTCCAAGTCATGGTTTGTCAATATCAGTCTCTTATAAAGAAAAATGTGTTACTTGGAGAACTGGTTGTTTCTACTATTTGCAATAATCTTGGAGCATCTTAGGATACCAAGCACCAGAGGTGGCATAGAAAGAAGGAAGCAAAAGAAAAATGAACAGAGGAGGGAGAGGGGATGATGGAAAAAGGGAGGAGGCATAGAGGGAGGAGGGCAAGACACTTTCATGTGACACAGAATGTCTGGATTAGACTGCATAAAAGAACAGGAATATTCATGGAAAGCTGTTAAAGTTCAAATAAATTATGAAAGGTATGTGGAAAATTTCTGTACTGACAAGCTTCTTTAGGTCTAAAATTATCTCATTATCTTCAAAAGCAGTTAGCATTCACATTAAAAAAGAAAGATTAGCATACAACTTATAAACCCCAGAACGGATTCTTCCAGACTGCCAGTCAGTTAAGGAAGGTTTGGGGGTATAGTCTAATCTAAGATATAAAAGTGCCAAAGAAATTATTGGGCAATGAACTACATAGGTGATTGAGAGCATCGTTGTCCCTGAAGAACCTGAAAGACTGGGTATAAGTCATTAGCTGCCTTGAAGGACAGAGGCTTGATTTTTTTTTTTTTTTTTTTTTTTTTTTTTAGGAAGCTTGGGAGTTCTCTCTGAGCATTTAGCCACATGGAAGATTCCAGAAATAACTTCACACTGTGATTTAGCCTGTGCATTTTTGTGTAGGTTAATGGAAGTCTCCACCATTCAACTGCAATGTCTTATAGTCAAACCTAAAATTTGGAAACATTAAAAGGAAGTACACATCAGGAAATCTTGGTTATGAATTGAATATACACGAGGTTTTATATTTTCCCCCTTATTCATTACAGTCCATTTTAAGCTCAAGTGGTTTCCCATCTGGACCAAGAAATTGCATTGCTGAAATGTTAATGCTTTTTTTCCTTGCTATTGTTTTATTATAATTCATTTTGAAGAGGTTTACAACCTAGCAGATTAGAAATCTACTGAATTGACAGAGATCCTGCGTTAAACAATTGATTCTTTTGAGGGGGTAGAAGCTACCAATGGAATAATCTGGATATCAGCAGGTTTTTTCCTGATGTGACAAAATCCCTAAGTCTTTGATTGTTTTTCCTAGCCTGATTTTTTTTTTAGATCTTTTTTTCCTCAGTTTGATTAAAAAAAAAAAAAAAAAAAAAAAAAAAGGCTGCACCAGGAAACAATCTAACTTTGCAGGAGAACCTTGACCCAGGAGTTGAGGGGGTATTCCATTTCTGATTCAGGGAGTAATTCCATAGACTGCTCTCTTCATTTTCCATTTCACTTCTAGTCTCCTTTTTCTCTGTTAATTTTCTTCTTGGAAGCTTTGCAGCTGAAACACAGGTGGGCGGGTGTGGAGGTTTTGGTTTCCCTTTCAGGGTTCCGTCTACATTGCTTTAAATCTCCTCTGATTTGAGCAGCCTGTCTGATCCTTTTGGTATTGATGTCAAGGGTGGACACAAAGGACTATGGTAGCCCAGAGAAGCAGATTGTTAAAAGTGTCTCATTGTCTGCAGAATTGTGAAAATGATAAATGACTAAAAATAAATACTTTATGTTGTTAGAACTACTGTGCTCTTATTATTTTAAATTATAATATAGCTAGCCTGTGGTTGAGTGAGCTTTTTATTTTTCACTCAGATTAGTCAAGATCTAGTTACATAACCAAGACAAGAGAGGAAAAGGCAGATTGAGGAAGAGCAGAAAAGGAAGGAAGAAAAGTTGCTGGTTATTTTTCAATTGAAGTTGTTAATTTAATTGTAAAGTTTGAATTGAATAGGAAATATTCTCCTAACAAATGCATGGTGATTGCTTCATGCAGGAGGACGAAGTTTGCTATGGAGACAAAAGTGTCATAGTTCATTTTTAAAATTATGCCTACGATAGTTATAGTTCCTATCCTTAAGAACCATGGGTAAGATAAGGTTTTTTAAAAACCTCCCCCATTTCACAATAGTTGACATTTCCCACAGCCTTCATCTTGATGAAGAGTATAAAGCTTCCTCTGCCTTTATGTCCTCCACCAGTCTGGTCCCTGACATTCGCTCCATCAGCAGTCTGTGCCACACAGCCTTTGCTAAGAAGGTTTATACAGATTTCATAGGATTTGCAGCAAATCGGTAGCTGCATGAAGCTGGTACTTTCTCTACTGCGTGGATCATTCTTTTCTTCTCTTTCCTGCTTTTGTAGTATGGTGTGCAAGGCACATGTTCAGATAGTAGGCTTTGAGAAGATTCTGCATTAAAGCAGAACTATAGAAGTCAGTTGGAACCATAAAAAAACCACACTAATAGTAAGCCAGTAATGACATAATAGTGACCACTCTCCTGTTGGTATGTCCATTCTGTACTCTCAATAGCTACTTCCTTGTCAAATCTACTTTGTGACTGTTCAACTTACCCATTGCCATGGCCAGTTGAATTTAGGTCACTTGCAGGATCATAGGTAAAATTATACACATAATTTATGAGATGAATCAATATTACCTAAATGATAAAATATGGAAATCATTTTTAGCACAAAATTATTCAAATCCTGGTGTATACTGAGCCCTCTCAACAATTTAATACAAAAAGTAGTCATATGCACAAAATATAAGGTGATTTTTGTTTAAGTGTATATTTTAATATATTCCCTTTCAATTCTGCACCCCATTTCCAGCCATTGTAAGCCTTTTTTTTATTTTAATATAGAAAGCACAAAGAAGAAAGAAAAAAAGAGAGGGGGAGGGAGGGAGGGAGGGAGGGAGGAAGGAAGGAAGGAAGGAAGGAAGGAAGGAAGGAAGGAAAGAAGGAAGGAAAAGAAAACAGAGCTATATACGTTTTACATCTTTTAGGTGACATTTTCCATAAACCTTAAATTTGATGAAAATTTTTGTGAGTTTCTAGTATAGCTATTTGTATCATTCTAATGAAACACGACTGAAAGTTCAGAAGAGTAAAATCATATTGTATTAGTAAAAGTGTCACTTACAAAATTTATGTTTAATATATAAATTCAACCAGATGCTTCAGACATCATGATTTAACATAATGATGGTAGGTTAGACAAGAACCACACCTACATAATTTCCCCAGATTTGTCTTTATTGGTTCCAATTTGATACTTTAAGGATTTATTAGACTCGTTTTAGACATAGTTATGTTTAATATAGATGAAAAACTCCAGAGAAAGAGCAAGCAAAACATCAATTTGTACATTTAAAATGTATGCCTACAATAGCTAAAATTATGATGTAATCACAAAAGTATGGTAAGAAAACATAGAAGAGGAAAATAAAAGGCCTACTTCTCCTTTATTATGTGTTGTGGTGGAGAACATTACAGTAAATACTTGAAACCTTACTAAGAATGAAAGGAACCCAGAAATGAAATTGAATACCCAGAGAGAAGGGCTGCTTACTTCAGGTACCTCTTGTACTTGATTACTAAAGGAAACTCTACTGGACATGGGCAGGCAACTTTTTAACCACACTGTATATGGATGTAGTTCTGAACATACAATATTTCATAACACATTCAAGAGAAGAGCATCATCAAAAAGAGAGGAGCTATTTTAGAAAGAACACTGTGGAAAGATAAGATTCACCTATAAAAGTTATAATTTTTAGACGTGTATGAAAGTACCGTTATAACATACAACATATGAAAAATAATGCCTCATTTTGAAATAGATTTTTAGCCAGATTGGTATGCATATGTGCATGTGTGTGAGTATGTATGTGTATGTATATGAATATTTATGTGTATGTGTGTTTGCGTGAGTGTGCATGTATGTGCGTGTGTGTGTGTGTGTGTGTGTGTGTGTGTGTGTGTGTGTTTGTGTGTTGATGGTAGTCTTTTACTATATGGATGAAGCTCATGCTGGCCCGCATGGACAAAGAAAGAAGGTGACCCCTTCACTGTGAGTCTGTGAACGCAGTCTAACTGCATCTGCTCAGATACTGCCATTGCTTCCTGCATTGATGTTCTCAAATGGGTAATATGGATCCGAGCCAGAGGACGGCTGGCTCTTCTCAACATTGCTAGTTGCTAAGGAAAGAAAACGATTTTTTATATAAATTTTAAATATAAAATTTGAGGACCTTCCAACAAAATCCTACATCTGTGACTGAAAGAGGCACTCTTTTCACAAAAAGATAAATAAACGAAGGCTGTTGTAAACTAAGAAAATTAAGCCTGGGGCCTCTGCTTAGGTGACACTTTCTCTGAATTTTGATTTGACTGTTTTGAGAGTACTTTTAGGGTCACAGCAAAACTCTGATGCCCCATGTACCCTGCAAGTGTGTAGCCTCTGCCACTGCTTGCATCTCCACTGAAGGAACATATTTCTAACGGTTGATGAGTCTATCCTGACCTGTAGCTGCCACTTCACCATGGTGTACATCACAGTCATCTTTCCTGGTGTGCATTTTGCAGGCAGACTTTCTGTGATAAATGAGCACTTCGAGCAATTTTCTACACAGCTTCCCGAAGCACTTTTCCAGGGTGCTTCAGAAGATTAAATGAAGTAATGTTACATTTGCATAGCATTAAACACCTTGCTATTCCTAGCTAGACTTTCCTTTTTAAAATCTCATATAAATTATCTTTATGCTATTAGTTTAAAACCAAATACAAATCTACACATTGGTATTAAATAATTTAATTATTTTCCTTTGAGACTAATTTAAAAAAAAAAAAACTAAGTTGCTAGTGTTTATCTCTCTTTCTCTTTTGTATTGCAAGCTAAAAATGATAGATTAGCACTCAGTACTTCTTAGGAAAAAAATGAGCAGTTGGTGGTGTGGTCTTTTCAGACCACGTGGCATATTCTCTGGAATGCAGGACAGTTTTCTAAGATGCAGCCAAGTCTCTGCTACGGAATCAAAGTGTCAGCAGTGCCAGGAGTGAGTGCCAAAGGACACAGGACATCAGGATCTGACCTTTCTCTTTGTGAACAGTGACAGCCAGATGGCTTCTTGTGGGCCATTGGTCTCTTAAGATCAATAGTGTCATTAGAGGAGCACAGTTATAGGGTGTAACTAATCTTTTGGGCAGTATGTTTTAAATTTTATATATTTTGCATCTATTATCACTCCCCTTTAAATTATCTTTATTAAAATATAGCTCAGTTCATATTCAGTCCATGCTCTTAACACATCTTACCCAACAGTTCTTATTATGACTAAGTTGGACAGCTATCAGCCTAATCAAATTGAGACTCCCATCATATATTAAAGGAACTCAATAACAAAAAGTAGTTATGAAGTGTACCTCAACATTTCTAACTCCTTTACCTCACATTTCCCTACTTCTATTTGCAAGTCCTGGTAATTCCTTATTGGATTTTGAAACAACCAATGCCATTACTTTATCATTGTGTTAGCATTAAAATATTGAACTCACTAAGCATGAAAAGATGAAGTGATCCATCCAATGGATGGCTGTGAGCATCCAATTCTGTATTTGTCAGGCACTGGCAGAGTCTCTCATGAGACAGCTATATCAGGCTCCTGTCATCAAGCTCTTGTTGGCATCCACAATAGTGTCTAGGTTTGGTGGTTGTTTATGGGATGGATCCCCAGGTGGGGCAGTCTCTGGATGGCTATTCCTTCAGTCTCTGCTCTGAAATTTGTTTCTGTATCTCCTCTCATGGGTATTTTGTTCCCCCTTCTAAGAAAGATTGAAGTATCCACACCTTGGTCTTCCTTCTTGAGTTTCAAGTGTTTTGCAAATAGGTCCCCAATGAAGGAGCTAGAGAAAGTACTCAATGATCTGAAGGGGTTTGCAACCCCATAGGAGCAACAACAATATTAACTAACCAGTACCCCCAGAATACCCTGGGACTAAACCACCAATCAAAGAAAACACATGGTGGGACTCATGGCTCTAGCTGCATATGTAGCAGAGGAAGGCTTAGTCGGTCATCAATGGGAAGAAAGGCCCTTGGTCCTGTGAAGGTTATATACCCCAGTATAGGGGAATGCCAGGGCCAGGAAGAGGGAGTGGGTGGGTTGGGGAACAGGGGGAGAGGGGAGAGGATAAGGGATTTTCAGAGGGGAAACTAGGAAAGGAATAAAATTTGAAATGTAAATAAAGAAAATATCTAATAAAAAATAAATACATACAAAAAAAAAAGAAAAAAAGAAAAGAAAAAAGACAAAGTGAGCTCATAAGTTCATAGAGCATACCAATCATCAGGGGCAACCTTTGTCCTTCAGCTCCTCAACAAACTAAAGGAAAAAAGTGGAAAGAACGTCATTGCAATCCAGCCACAAGAGATTTCGTTCTGCTTCTGCTAGTAGGACCCTAACACTGGGCAATTAACAGCAGCTAGTGTCAAAGCACATGAGCCCAATGTGGTGGCACACACACCTGTAATCACAGTACTTGGGAGGTAGAAGCGTGCAAATCTTTGAGTTTATGACCAGCCTGGACTATAGAGTGAATGGCAGGACAGTCAGAGGTAGAGAGAAACACTGTCTTGTAAAACCAACCAACAAACAAGCAAAATCAAACAAAAAAATTTCTTAGAATGTTTTGAATGTTCCAGATCAGTATGAATATAAACATTTTTACATTAGGACTTTCTAAGAGAGAGTACTAATGGGCATATTTCCAGTGGGAGTATTATTTGAGTGACTTAAAAAGTATGAGTCTTTAAACTATTTTGAATTTTCCCCTGTATTTGAAAGAGATAAAATTATTAAGCCTAACCCTAACCCTAACCCTAACCCCTAACCCTAACACTAACCCTAACCCTAATCCTAACCACTAACCCTAACCCTAACCCTAACCCTAACGCTAACCCCTAACCCTAACCCTAACCCTAACCCTGACGCTAACCCTAACCCTAACCCTTAACCGTAACCACTAACCCTAACCCTAACCCTAACCCTAACCCTAACCCTAACCCTAACGCTAACCCTAACCCTAACCGTAACCCCTAACCCTAACTCTTCCCTAACCATAACCCCTAACCCTAACACCCTAACAATAACCCTAACGCTAACCCTAACCCTAACCTCTAACCCTAACCCCTAACCCTAACCCTTCCCTAACCTTAACCCTACCCTAACCCTAACCCTAACCCCTAACCCTAACCCTAACCCTAACCCTAACCCCTAACCCCTAACCCTAACCCTAATGCTAACCCTAACCCTAACCCTAACCCGCAACCCCTAACCCCTAACCCTAACCCTAATGCTAACCCTAACCACTAACCCTAACCCTAACTGTAACCCTAACCCTATCCCTATCCCTAACCCTAACCCTAACCCTAACCATACCCCTAACCCCTAACCCTAACCCTAACTCTAACCCCTAACCCTAACCCTAACCCTAACCCTAACTCTAACCCCTAACCCTAACCCTAACTCTAACCCCTAACAAGTAAATACAGTGAATTCATTTTTTTAAAGAGCATTACAATTTGTATGGATAAAGAATAAATTTTTCTCTAGGACATCTGCAATTCTGCCTGATGTGTGGGAGAATTTTCTAAGGACACTGATCAGTGCCACGTGTCCTTCTCTGGCTGGTAGTCTGTGAACACAGAGGATCCCTTCATATTTCACAGGTAACTCTTGACTGGCCAGGTGATGCCCTAAGTATTCTCTTCTTGCTCCTTATGCTGCTGTCTCAACAACTGGCTAGGCTTCTGAAAAATATTTAATTAGTATATATTGATTATGCATAGCAATGGATTTTATTCTGACATTTTCATCTATATATAAAAATGTGATCTGATTGAATTTATTCCCCGGTCTCTCTTCTCGTTCCATTCCACTTCTTTCTTTCCTATACAGTTTCCCTCCTATGTTCATCTCTGTTGTTCTTCCTTCTTTTCCTTTCTTCTTCCTTCCTCACCTCATCTCTCCACACATCCATCTTTCCTCTCTCCCCCCTCTTCCTCCCTCTCTGTCCTCAACTCTGATCCAATGAGTTTAATTAGCTTTGCTTACAAGAGTATATGTGAGGACAACTTACCAGTGGTTACATGAAGCAAGTGACTTGTCCTTTCCAAGGAACCAGAATCTATTTATGGTTCTCCAGCAAGGGATGGTTATAACCTTATCCTTTTCCCCATCACCCCAGTGCCTGAGTAATAACTCAGAGGCTAATTATTTATTTAAAAAGGTGTAGGACATAAACTAGGCTTATTCCCCAACTAGCTCATAACCCTCTTTAAACTACTCTTTGTCTGCCACATGACTTGCTAACTGTTCTTATTTCCATACAATGGATCAACTTCTTTCTAGCATAGGCGACAAATCTTCCTGTTCCTATCTCTCAGAATTCCCCTTTCTCTACCAGAATTCCAACCTTTTAATTCCTGCCTGTTGTTAATAGGCCATCAACCTTTTACTTGACAGGTGATGCTTCTCCACAGTACAAAAGAGATTATTATCCCTACAGGTGGAGCTGCATGAGCTCCACCATAATCCTTTACGGATCACCGATGACTGCAGGACTTGTGAGGGTAACCTCAGCTATTCAGTGATCAGAAAGTTCACCCCCCCCACACACACCAATAAGTCAGGTGATAGATTAGTATACTACAAAGGATATTAACATTTCTCAGGTAACAACATTTGAAATCATTTTCCTAACCTATAGGGGTTGCAGTTTTGATTAAGTTATTTTTCTCCTTTCAAAAAAAATTGGAAATAATGTATAGCTCCACTGAAATAAATATGTTAGTTGGCTCTGTCAACAACATAGCACACAACACATATTTAGCGGAAGGTAGATCGGGTGATGATCACTGTAGTGCCTGGTACAATATGCCCACAAGGGCTGTGATTTATCTTCCCCATCTTGGCGCAGACAGAGAATCATCAGAAAGCATCCTTCGTAGCAGCCTTATTTGACACACAAGCCTTCCAGTTGTTAAAACCCTGTCCAGGAGCTATGAGCTCAAATATATCACTGTTCCTTTCCAAACACGTGGACTTATGCAGGGGCCACTTGGTAGCCATGCTCTGAAAAGGGAGCAGAGTTCAGATTTCCACTGCATGTTATAGACACAAACAACTCAAACTCAATAAACGCTTGTACGACCCTGTGGAACAAAGTGTATTGCAACTTTGATATGACAAATTCTAAAGATGCTGAATATGTTTTAAAAATCTGGGCTAACAGTAACAAACTTTGAATGTCAGTTAAGTCATCCTGTTCTGCATCTTAAGAGCCCTCTTTTACTTGGGGGCAATGATGTGGAATTCTCTGGAAATACTTGGAGACATTGCTATAGCATAAAATGACAAGCCAGATGCCAGTCTAATTTTTCTAAGACTACTATATCCATCATAAGTCTGCCAGCAGCAATTCCATCTGAAGTCATCCATATTTGTGCGAAGAAGCGAATGTGAATTCAATTGAGTTGCTATGACAAAACAATAAGCAATTCTCAAGGAATCTTGGGAGAAATAAGAAGCTTCTGGCTATAAGTGAATGAAGGATGGGGCTAGTTGGAGTGCCAGTTAGAATCAGTTATGATCAGCTTAATATGACAGGGTGCTAAAATACCTCCCTAGTAAGCAGTCTGACTCTCTTAAGTTTCTTTCCTTTCCTTTCCTTTCCTTTCCTTTCCTTTCCTTTCCTTTCCTTTCCTTTCCTTTCCTTTCCTTTCCTTTCCTTTCCTTTCCTTTCCTTTTCTTTTCTTTTCTTTTCTCCTCTCTGTCTCTGTCTCTCTCTGTCTGTCTCTCTCTCTCTCTGTCTCTGTCTCTCTTTGTCTCTGTGTCTCTCTGTCTCTGTCTCTCTCTGTCTCTCTCTGTCTCTCTCTCTCTCTCTGTCTCTCTCTCTTTCTGAGGGTATTTTTGTTTCTGGGCATGGTTCTGATTTGGGAAGTTCCTAGTCTTTTTTTATTTTTTTTATTTTTTTTAGAAATGCAGATGTAGCCATTGTTTTAAAAGACTCCAAGTGGGTCACCCTGATTTATCCTTTTAGGATGGTTCCATTATAAAACGAGTCAGTTACTTCCTGGAATGAGACCAATGCAAAGAACAATCCTAAACCCTAATTCAGTGCAAACATTTCTCTGAATGCATGGCATTCATTGCTATTTGTTTAAACAAGGACACTGCAGTTAGAGCCCAGGGAACAAGCTACTAATGAGAATGTACCCTGTCAAAGCATCTCCAAAAAGGAACTGATCTTAGAGACACATCCTAACAACTGTATTTGAACTATATTCCATGCCCTTTGACTTCTTCTAACTCGTATTAGGATTATTTATAAAATACACATATAGAAGGCAATTTTAAAGTTGGTGTTTTAGAGTCTCATGCCGGGACAGTAGCTTACATTGTCTTAGGAAGCCAGCTGAGCACACAAGAAAGCATGCATATCTAATCTTGCAGATGGGCAGTGTACACTGAATTTTCTTTCCTTGACACTTGCCTCTAGATGAAATCCTGTTAACCAGCCACTCACTTGTACTCCCAAGTTGGTGGAAGCAGCTGAGTTGAAATACTTACAAGGAGAATACTCCTCAGAGTATTCTGTAAGTCTCAAAGACATCATCTAGAAAGTCTGACAAATAAAGGCATTCGACGTTATAAAATTGGTAGAGCATCTATTTTATACAGCTGTTGTGGAGATTTAAATGAGATAGCTGTGCAAAGTGCTGAATGGGTCCAGAAAATGAAAAGCTTTTATTGTTATCAAGTTAATTATTTTTTTTTTGACTCTTTGTGGTGTGTAGTTAAGTTACTCCTTAACTGGCTAGTCCCTCTTTCTTTTAGAGCCTCTCTATTAGTTCCCTTTAACACTCTCTACGTGTTTGGCACTACCTATAGCACATTTAAAATCTCCATTTTCTCATTCTTTCTGTTCTTCTTATATATAAACTGCACTATTTCTCCAATGTGGAAGCAGAAAGAAAGAAAAAAATAAAAGAAAGGAAGGGAGGTAGTTTTTGTCTTTGCAAATGTGTGGTAAGACATGCTATTTGAATTGACTAAAAACCACTCAAGTAAGGCATTTATGTTCTTTTAACTTTAACTTGATTTCACTAAGATTCAAGAGTTTTCCTTCCCCTCTTTCTTTTTCTCTCCCTCTTCTACTATCTCTCTTTTTATCCTATTCTACTCTCTCCTTGTTAATTTCCTTTGTCCTTTATTGTTAGTATGATTTCTTTTTTTTTTAGAAAAAGATTTTGTACATCATTTAAATATGATTGCACAGTGAGAAAAGCTAAAAAACAATTAACGATATGAAAATTGAGCTGAAAATGGCACTAACCAGGAACATCCTTTTAAAACTGTGATCATAAATAAAAATTCTTTAGGATATAAATTGAACTCTAAAAGTTTTCTGTAAAATTTCACGTAAGTATGCAGTTAATATTAAACATTCCTTTTACCCTTTTCAGGGTTAGTTAGAATTTGTGGGAGAACACTGCTGTGTTGATATAGGGTTTGGCATTGGACCCATGTAATATTAGCAGGCCAAGAAACAAAAGAAGAATTGGATAAAATGTATGTCACATCTGGTTTCCTTATTAAAAATGCACTGCTCACCAGCAGCCCTTCCACAAACCTAGACAAGTCAATTATGTCTTGTGATAGCTTCTGGGTTGCATTGATTAGTGTGTTGGCTGTGTCTTTAAATTTTTTCCCTTGTCTTTATTTTAGCTAATCAATTTCTTATTTTATCTTTCCAAAGAACTCATTTTCTCAATATGGAACCCTTTTGTTTTCCTCCCGAAAATGCAGAAGGACTGTCATGGTTTAAATTGCCAAACTCTACACTTAGCTCTGCTTTCTCTGTAAGTAAAAATTCCCATAACCAACTGACCATCTGATGAGTTAACTGAGTTCCAAGAAACAAGGACCTCATTTCTCTTCATGTCAGTTTTGAAAAGCTTGCAAAGATAAAAGTACGGAACACATATTTCAGGAGTCTGCATTGGTGGTTCCAAACAAACACTGACTTAAAAAGTGAATCCATAAGTACATTAGCATTTGTCATCTTAATAAAAGATTTTTCTATAGTGTTTTTTATATACATTGAATTATAAAGCCTATCAAATTTAAGAGGATTCTTATATCCATCATCATATTTTGGAAAAATAGAGAACGATATTTAACTAAAGAATATCAGCTCATGAATATGGAAAAAGATGACGTAATTGGAAACTGCTTATCCTAATATAATAATTACCCAAGATAATGATCATCAATCGATATTGCAATCAGTGAGCATGTTTTTTATAGTGAACAATATTCATGAATCCTCATAGTGTCAGTTCACGTACTAATTGCAAAGTGGGAAAAACCTTTTACTATGGAAAGATTTGGCAAGCACAGCCCCACCAAAGCGACCAAAGCTAATACCCCATTAACCATGAAATGATTGGCTGCCTATACTTGTAAGACAGCATAATGAGAAGTACAGGAGGTTCTACCTCCAGAAAAATATTTTATCCAATCCAATGAAAATAATTAGATGGATTATGGATTGTTTTACTTGATATCCTTTTCAGATTCTTGAAAAATTTCATGTCATGAAAGATAAATGACAACAAAGGCATATCCATTCAAAATCTCTATGTGTTTATGTGTTCATTATTTATTTATTATTCTCTTATATAACACATTCCCTATCACTTCTAGCCCCTCCCCACCTACCTTCTCTCTCCATTTTCTCTCTCTCTCTCTCTCTCTCTCGCTCTCTTGCTCTCTCACTCTCTCACTTTCTCACTCTTTCTCTCTTTCTCAGATCCACTATTCCTCAATTTCCCTTTGGAAAAGAGCAAGCTTCCCAGAGTTATCAACTAAACACAACTAAACACAATATAACAAGATACAATAAAATTAGGCAAAAACTCTCATATCAAGGCTGGACAAGGCAACCCAGTAGAAGAAAAGGGGTCCAAAAAGCAGACAAAAGAGTCAGAGACAACCTCTGCGCCCACTGTTATGAGTCCCACAAGAATACCCATCTACATAACCATAACAAATATGCAGAGGATCATGAATCTGAAAAAGAACAGTTGAGAAAATTTAAAGATGGAATAAATATGTATTATGTTTTTGTAAAATACTTTTGATACTTTAGTATGTGCTCACAAGAATGTTCTTGTTGTTTAGTGACATCTTTACAGGGTCTCTAGAGCTTCATGATGACTGTAATCTATTCAAATTAGTCACACACACACACAAACTATACACACACACACAAATGAAAAACTGGTAAGAACTAATTAAAAAGACAATTGTTGAATCTGGGTCAAGGGCATAGAGGTGCTAATGAGTTTTAGTTATCTACTTGTTCTGCAGTTGGAGCCAATTAGAAGTGCCTACATTTGATAGAGAAGATAGTACAGAAATCTATCCACACAGCAGGAGAAGAATCACTCTAAAACACCCACCCTGTAAACAGTTCCCTGGCCTAAGTAGCTTAAACTCAGAGTGATGGCTGTCTCGGGTCCTCATACAAATACCAGATTGCTGGTAGATGGTTGCTGTTCATCTTGAGAGGAAAAGAGATCTAAGGCAAAGAGATAAAAGATTGGAGAAAAATAAGTGGGGAAATAGAAATTTCTACTATTTCTACAGCAACAGTAGGCAAGACCTTCCTATCTCTTCTAGAGCATATCACATGAAAGCAGAAACACTTACTCTTAAGCCAGATTTCCTTCTTAGACTCCTTAGAGACTACACACTGACAGGGTAATTTGATTTAGCTTCAAGTGGTGTGTAGTGCTTCTGCAGGGAAGAGAATTGGGTAGCACCAGCAAAGGATTCAATAAGTCCATTGATATCATCTCTGCATGTCCTATCAAGCATGGTGAGAAAACAGAGTCAGAGCAAATAACCTGGAGATCACTTTAAGGGCAAGCAGGAAGGCTGAGGAATTGCTTAGAGTGCTAAAATGTGAATTAGAGAAATGAGCCAGCAGGTCTGCTGGCCTGGAATATAGGTATGTAAGCAGAGAGCCAGATAGGAAGGATGTTTCAAAGCTTTTGTTTGCAAAGGTAGCAAACAGCTAGGACCATTTCAACCCCCAGTTTCCTGGTTCAACTCAGGCCCAATGTGACAATAAACCCAGCTGTATCTCTTGCTATCAAAGAAAAACAGTGGAGTAGTTAGAGGGGATGAATAGACCAGGTGAGAGTCTAGGGGGCTCTTGCTGGATCTACCATGTTCTCCAAGCAAGCCACTTTATTCAATTCAACAGACTGAAGTTTTCATTTGAGCTGTAGATTTCTTTGCATGTTTTAAAGTTTCAATCTGAACTCTTCTGGCTTTTTTTTTTCTGCTCTTTTTTTAATTAGATATTTTCTTTATTTACATTTCAATTGCTATCCCGAAAGTTCCCTCCCCCCTGCCCCCACCCTGCTCCCCTGCCCACCCACTCTCATTTCTTGGCCCTGGCATTTCCCTGTATTGGGGCATATAAAGATTGCAATATCAAGGGGCCTCTCCTCCCAATGATGGCCAACTAGGCCATCTTCTGCTCTATATGGAGCTAGAGACATGAGTTCTGGGGGTTCTGGTTAGTTCATATTGTTGTTCCTCTTCTAGGGTTGCAGACCACTTCAGATCCTGGGGATCTATCTCTAGCTTCTCCATTGTGTGGCCCTGTGTTCCATCTTATAGATGACTGTGAGCATCCACTTCTGTACGAGACAGGGTCCCTTCAGTAAACACTTCTGTCCTATGCAATAGTGTCTGAGTTTAGTGACTGATTATGGTATGGACCCCCCCCCCCCGTGGGGTAGTCTCTGTATGGTCCATCCTTTCATCTTGGTTCTAAACTTTGTCTCTGTAACTCCTTTCATGGGTATTTTGATTCCTATTCAAAGGAGGAATGAAGTATCCACGCACTGGTCTACCTTCTTGATTTTCTTGTGTTTTGCAAATTGTATCTTGGGTATTCTAAGTTTCTGGGCTAATATCCATTTATCAGTGAGTGCATATCCAATGACTTATTGTGTGATTGGGTTACCTCACTAGGGATTATATCCTCCAGATACATCCATTTGCCCAAGAATTTCATAAATTCATTTTTTAATAGCAGAATAGTACTCCATTGTGTAAATATACCACATTTTCTGTATCCATTCCTCTGTTGAGGGACATCTCGGTTCTTTCCAGCTTCTGGCTATTATAAATAAGGCTGCTATGAACATAGTGGAGCATGTGTCCTTCTTACCAGTTGGAACATCTTCTGGGTATATGCCCAGGAGAGGTATTGCTGGATCCTCTGGTAGTACTATGTCCAATTTTCTGAGAAATCGCCAGACTGACTTCCAGAGTGTTTGTATAAGCTTGCAATCCCACCAGCAATGGAGGAGTGTTCCTCTTTCTCCACATCCTCGCCAGCATCTGCTGTCACCTGAATTTTTGATCTTAGCCATTCTGACTGGTGTGAGGTGAAATCTAAGTGTTGTTTTGATTTGCATTTCCCTGATGATTAAGGATGTTGAACATTTTTTTCAGATGTTTCTCATCCATTCGGAATTCCTCAGTTGAGAATTCTTTGTTTAGCTTTGTTCCCCATTTTTTAATGGGGTTATTTGTTTTTCTGGAGTGCAGCTTCTTTAGCTCTTTGTAGATGTTGGATATTAGTCCCCTATCAGATTTAGGATTGGTAAAAATCCTTTCCCAATCTGTTGGAGGCCTTTTTGTCTTGCTGACTGTGTCTTTTGCCTTACAGAAGCTTTGCAATTTTATAAGGTCCCATTTGTCAATTCTTGATCTTACCGCACAGGCCATTGCTGTTCTGTTTAGGAATTTTTTCCCTGTGCCCATATCTTCGAGGGTTTCCCCCACTTTCTCCTCTATCAATTTCAGTGTCTCTGGTTTTATGTGGAGGTTTTTGATCCACTTAGACTTAAGCTTTGTACAAGGAGATAAGAATGTATCAATTCGCATTTTTCTGCATGATAACAGCCAGTTATGCCAGCACCATTTGTTGAAAATGCTGTCCTTTTTCCACTGGATGGTTTTAACTCCCTTGTCAAAGATCAAGTGACCATAGGTGTATGGATTCATTCCTGAGTCTTCAATTCTATTCCATTGATCTATCTGTCTGTCGCTGTACCAGTACCATGCAGTTTTTATCACAATTGCTCTGTAGTACAGCTTAATGTCAGGCATGGTGATTCCCCCAGAGGTTCTTTTACTGTTGAGAATAGTTTTTGCTATCCTAGGTTTTTTATTATTCCAGATGAATTTGCCAACTGCCCTTTCTATCTCAGTGAAGAATTGAGTTGGAATTTTGATGGGGATTGCGTTGAATCTGTAGATTGCTTTCGGCAGGATAGCCATTTTGACGATATTAATCCTGCTAATCCATGAGCATGGGAGATCTTTCCATCTCCTGAGATCTTCTTCAATTTCTTTCTTCAGAGACTTGAATTTCTTGTCATACAGATCTTTCACTTCCTTAGTTAGAGTCACACCAAGGTATTTTATAGTATTTGTGACTATTGTGAAGAGTGTTGTTTCCCTAATTACTTTCTCAGCCCTTTTATCCTTTGTTTAGAGAAAGGTCATTGATTTGTTTATGTTAATTTTATATCCAGCTACTGCACTGAAGCTGTTTATCAGGTTTAGGAGTTCTCTGGTGGAATTTTTGGGGTCCTGAATGTATACTATCATATCAGAACACTGTGTACATGTATTATTCATGGTGGTTGACTTTCTTGACAAATCTTTCATATGTAGAGATAAAGCTCTTTTTTTTTTTTTTTTTTTTTTTTTTTTTTTTTTTTTGGTAAAGAACTCATTTAGCAATGGAAAGGGGAAATGTGTAAAGGAACATGTGAACCCTAGTTTAATCAAGGAGCCTGTCTTAACTATATGTTTTACTTTATTAGGAGTCAAATACTTTCCCCAGCACCTTCATAGGAATTTTCAAGAATATTTACAAAATGTCATTTTAGTCAATGAAAAGAAAAAAAGTGATTTCATCAAAATCAAAATTCTTCCAATAGTTACAAAGTACGTTGCTTCTCACTCTCAGCCCAGAGTAATAATTTCTTTGCGCAGAACACTTTATTTTACCTGACTTGTGATTTTGCTCATGTTTGTTCACTCACAGAAGTCATAGTAAATATGAAACACACTGCATAAAAATTTATTACATGCTCACAAAATAGCTCGTTTCAATATCAGAAGAAATATAGTACAAATAACAAAATATGGACATAGTAAAATAATCCTGAAGTGGGTTTTTTGGTTTGCATTTTTTAATATAAGGCTAAGACTTTAACTACCTCATTCTTTGAATAATCATTTCTGAATTCAAGCAGGTTTTAATTTAACAAGGACAGTCTACTCTCCCACATAATATTTCTTCAGTTAAATTGTCCTCTTAGGGCTCATATATTGATATTGGAATGGTATTTTCCCATTTCTTTTCATGGGACCTGTCTTTAAAAAAAAATAAGGCTCGAGCATTCTGAAAGAATGTATGAGCAATTTCAGTTTTATTTCTAAAATCATTTTGAATGGAGACATTTTTGTTAGACACTGTGGTAGTGAATACAGTTTGGTCCCATCATGAATTTTGATCCTAGTTTCTGTATTTCTTAGTGTAGGGAGAAATCATTTTTCATCTGCATAGTTTTTCACTCAATATATCAGCAACACCTTCAACAGGGAGATCAACTTCCTGAGTGAGGCAGAGATGGATTGTTAAACACTGAAATACCCTCCTGTCAGAATGGCTTGTCACTCAGAGAGTACATTCTCCATCCTGGTCTCTTGATTAATTTCCATAACAAACTGCTATTACATCATTAGACTGTTTTGTATCAATATTGATTAGTAGAAAATTGTAGCCAACTAAAGTTTCTTCACTTGAAGGGATCACACATGGAGCGATGAGATTAGCTGGGAAGGAAGAGTTAGAGCATGTGTGATATATGTGGAGTTAGAGCATGTGTGATATATGTGGAGTTAGAGCATGTGTGATATATGTGGAACACTTGCTCAGGTATTCTGGGAAACTTTTGCACCCAGAGAGAAGATGTCTTGTACATGAACCTGGTACCACAGACCACATGTTGAAGGACTCAGAGAGTTTAGAGCCAGTATCATTCATTGTTTTTCTAAAACCAAGGTCATGTGTTCAATGTTTTAAACTCACTTAACGGCGTGTGATATGAAAGTGGCATGGCATTCTGGGTACTGTAACCTTAACATCTAGTTCATAGGGTTACAGACTGAGTAGTTTTTAAAGGGGCTTTTAAAGGAGCCCATTATTGCCTAAATATAGATGTGCAATAATAATGGTGATAAAGGTAATATTTAATATCTGAGTATCTGGCTAGTACTAAGACCATATCAACTACTTTTTTTATTTGTAAGAACAAACGGCTGGGATAAAGTATAAATTGTTAAAGGAAAATTCAGTTTATAACTTGATTCTTACTTTCCCCTAATTTATTTATATATGCATCCCAATAATTCATCAAAATCCTCTCATCTCTGAGTCTCTGCTAAGTGAATTGAAGTGAATTCTAAATTTTCAATTATTTAAATATATTCATTCAGTAGGAGAAAAATGGCCGTAGTAATCAATATAAGACAATAATATCGCATCTGTTCTATATTTATTGCTCAACAGGATTCTAACTATCTAAATGGAACTGAACCATTATGATATCATTAGATACCTTTATGTTAATTGGTTTAATATAGGTAGGCTATTTAACATAGCTAGTCCAAGATAGAAAAAAGACATGGTGTGTTGTATGGTTATTTGGTACAACTTTCCTATATTATTTTTGCTACACTACAAATAATTATTCAACAACACTACATGAGGCAACTCTCTGGCATTTTTTCTCATTAACTTTTAAGACTTCTGGATTGTCACTACAGAGCTGTGTTGTACAGACTATGCTAATGTCTCCTATACTGTAGGTGCCAGGGAAAATGAATTGCTGGAATGTCCCTCAGTATTCAACGGAAAGAATTGACTCATGTCAATTATATGTAAGAGACAGCACTTAAATATAATTGATTTTTAAAAATTGGATGTTGGTTTTGGCTGCTATCTTTGTCTCCTACAATCTTTTGTTCACTGAAATCCAGGTAAATTCCATTAACTTAAAAAGATTGAATTTAAATTTTTCTTTAATCCTTAAGTTGCCCAAATAAAATGAGTACCTTCCTCAGGTGGCCTATCCAAAGCCCCCACTCCCAGTCAGTAGTACCATGTTCTGTAGAAGCTGCTGATCCGATTGCAGGTAGGAATCTATTGGGTAAAGCTGAAGCAGAAAAAAGTCTTTTTCCTGCTGATGAGTCAGTGCAATGATAAACTAATACACATCCTGCTTCACCATTTACTAAGGGTAAAAGATATTCCATAAATCTCCATTGCTGTTCTTCAACAACACTTTTAGAATGATTACATAAGTTAAGACAATGTAGCTTTATGGTAGAATACTTGACCAAGCATGCACAGGGCCATAGATTTCACTACCGTTGCCACAGAAAGTAGAGCTAGGCATATGGTTCCTGCTTCTAACCCACAGACTTGAAAGGTTGGGGCAGGACGATTATCATGAGTTAAAGGCCAGCCAGGGTTGATAGCAAGATTTGTCTCTAAAAATCAAACAGAAAAGGACACTTATGACCAGAAAGAAAGAATTCATAAAAACATAATGCTCTAACAACTGGACAACTCAAAAACACGTTTATGTGCTGGCATCATTGTGAGTGGATTTCAAGAGAAGACCTTTTTTTTTTTTTTTTTTTTTTTTTTTTTTTTAAGATTTATTTTATTTATTATATGTAAGTACACTGTAGCTGTCTTCTGGCATTCCAGAAGAGGGCGCCAGATCTCATTAAGGATGGTTGTGAGCCACCATGTGGTTGCTGGGATTTGAACTTATCACCTTCGGAAGAGCAGTCGGGTGCTCTTATCCGCTGAGCCATCTCACCAGCCCCCAAGAGAAGACCTTTTGAAGTGTGAGTCTTGCTTCTTCTGGAAATAGTAATTTTTCTTGATAGATTGACATCTGTTACTAGCAGGACTTTTCTCAACTTGACAAAGCAAAAGAGAGAGAGAGTCGTAATGGAAGGATGTGTCACTGTTTTCGAATTTATACCTATATAGAAATTTAAAAGCAGGAAGAACTTTAAAATGTAATGTGAAAATGACCCTGACAAATCTAAGCATGGTTCAAATGGCTCCCTACACAGTTAGAGTCACTGTAGTGACGGGAAGGGACTTGGTAATCAAAGACAAAAAGTCAATGCAAGTGCATGGCCACTCATTTGAGGTAACATGAAAATAGTACAATTGAAGCAGCAAGAACAAAATATTCATTATCATCTTAGAGACATTATTCCAGACTATGTTTCTCGTTTGTGAGGGTCAGTTAACTATTAAGTTACTCAGAAGTTGATGGAAGCAATGGACCTCAGCACAAACAATACACAACCGCAGAGATAGAAGGATTAAAAAAGAGTAGACAGATGGGGAAACCCTAACTTTTGGAACTTTCTGGAACAACGTGCTACCTGGAAAAATTTCGCATCCAGTTATATTCCTATGTTAGCTTGCTTTGAAAATGATTGATACCAATCAGTATCTTGTCCATCTTTTATCATTCCACCTTTCTCTATTTAATGTCAAATATTAGTCTTCTATGATTTTACATAAAAACATAGTGGTTCATCTTCCTATACCATCTGTATGCTTTTCTTATTGCTAGGGCTAATGCCTGTCCTCCAAATGGCCTGATGGTATGATTTTTCCATAATTTATGTAAACAGACAATTAGGTTGCAACGAATAAGGCTAAAATCAGTGGTGTTTTCATATTTAGAGAATATTATATTATTAATATGTGTTCTTCGATAATGTCAACCAGCAAGGCATGTACGTGTACACAGTATTTATGCTAATTCCATACATGTGTATATGCATATGGGAATATATATATATATATATATATATATATATACATATATACATATATGTATATATATGTATACATATATAAATAAAGCATCATAAATCACAAATGAAAATAACATCATAAATATATGTCTACTTTCTATATAAATGTATCATACATATGTACATAAATATGTACAGAATTATGTGTATTATGATATACATAATTCTGACGTAAAGGTAAAGGGCTAGTCAGAATAAATCAAAGTCTACCTGAGAAGTAAAATTATTGCTGCCTCTGAGTGAAACCTTGAGAAATAGAAGTGTGCAATGCCGTTTGGTACAGCAGCTCTTCTGATTTGAATATTTATATTTATATGATGAAGCTTCCAATACTGCTAAGGTATCACAACCGTGGATGGGAAATGGAGCGAGACAAGAGCTTACATCAACAGTTTTTAACCATAGTTAGCAGAGGAATCTTTATCCAAAGTAAAAGTCTTATGATATAGTTTCAGTGCATGAAATCATTTTTGTTGTGCAAATTGAAAATTCATAATAACTATCAAGTACTTACTTACTTTTAAGAGTTGTAATAAATAATATATATGTATATATTTAAAATAAATGCCTTAAATGACATTCAACCAAGCTTCAGAATCCAATATATTTATATACTTTATTTCTGCACAACTGAGCCATATCAAACTCACCTGTAACCATTTGCAAACTGTAACAGCATTCGGAATAGCATTTGAAATGTAAATTAAGAAAATATCTAATAAAAAATTGAAAAAAAAAACTGTTTGCAGGATGGCAGAAACACTATTCCTTTGAGATTTTTCAGAGAGATATGATTATCAGGTTGCACCAAATTGTATACAGTAGATATCAACATTTTAAATAAATGTATAGTTCTATTATGCATATTTAAAGACAATTTTAATATTCTTAGTAAATTTTAAACTAAATAAAAACAATACTCCAAAGTGAATGTTGAGAAGCAAAAGAGGATACAATTAACAATGCACTGGCTTAGAGAATCCCAGGAAAGGTCGCAAGAAGTGATTCATTAGGACATGCAACAAATGATAGCAGGAAAATGATAGTCACAGATTGTTGATACATACCTTAAATATTTACCATTTGCTATCCTAATTTTCTACTCTGACCATCTGAAGCATAATCATGACATTTCAGTGGAGGCTTACAACCAGCAGGCACTGAAAAAAAATAAGTCAAAGTGATAATACACACATGGTTTACAATACTAATTTTTTTATGGTCAATAAATATGGGGGACTTGGCTAAAAGACATTTTAGAGGATAAAGATGAGAGATTTGGTACATATCTATAGAGAGGGTGAGGCCATGGATGTCATAATATAAGGAAAGTAAAGCTGGAGTTACATAGGTAAGTCCTAGTCATCTTCTCGTGACTTAGATCTTTCTACATTTGGTAAACCTTCACCATTATACTAAAACTGGATCGGAGCTCTCAAGGGTAGCATAGGAATGAGGAGATGAGCCACAGAATGTGGATGTTTCAAATATTCAGTTTCCTGTGTCTGAGTATGGACATAGACTGGTGGACATTCCAGTTGTCACTTTTACTTGCTCACAATTGACTATTGTTTCTATTTTTGAGACCAGAAGCCACGTCCATCTTATGCACCATTAACTCCAAGCATAACTCGGTATATAACATGTAGCTGGTCCCATCAATTGTTTGGGAATGAACAAATATGATAGTTATTCATCTGTACCCAGAAGGAGAGAGGACATATTGAAAAGACAAAGCAGATTGAACAACTTTAGAGTGAAAGTAAAGGAAGAAAACAGATATTGTTGAGATCAGGGGAGACTGTACGTAGAGTAAAGACATGGTTTGGATCTCAGCATCTTTGTAGAAAGTTGAGTCCAGCAGCGTTGTGTGTGAAACCCCAGCAGTTGGGGCGGAAGAAGAGGAAGACCCTGTGGGTTTGTTGGCCAGCATGTCTAGTTGAGATAGTTAATTCTGGATTCATTGAACTCCCTGCCCTAAATAATAAGATAGTGAAAAATTTTAAAAGATACAGAACATAGATCTGTGATCTCTGCACATACCAGTGCACACAGATATGTTTACTAGCTCACACATGTGTGCACACTCATGATCATATATACACACTATACTCACTACACACACACACACACACACACACACACACACACACACACACACACACCTACAGAGAAAGAGAGATAGACAGAAAGAGGGGAAATAAACTTTGGGACTATTGGTTTCTGTAGACCTTGATTTTTGGTTTTGGCCTCTGGACAAACTCTGTGACCAGCTTAGATTTTCCCAGAGTAGCAAGGGGTGAGGCTAAATCTTTTCCAGTGTGATTCATCATCCGATATGGCTCTCAGAGGAGAAAGTGGTGATGTTGATGATTAAGTGGAAGGCATTTGCCCCCTGGAGAGGTGTTAGGAGGAGGGCATTGCTTCCTGGAAGTAGTGTTTTTCATCAAGATGCAAAGTTGAGATCTTAATCTTTTGGAACATTGCTGGTTCCCTGGACTGCTGGCTACGATTCTATATTTTGTAGATTTTTTTTTTCTCAGCTCTTAGAGCACTATCTTATTCATCACTTTACGAGATGTTCACAGTGACCTCGTAACAGACAGAACAGAATGTTTGATAACAGAACAACTAAGCCTTAAAGATAAATCCAACCTCATATGACTAGAGGCTTACAAATGTGGCGTGGAGACTTGGCACTTTCTATTCACAGGGTTAGTCTATGTGACCATAGTTGGGCAAATTCCGTTCTGAAATAGTTGTTTGTGTGCAAAAATCCCCAGGATAACTCTTTGGGTTTGCATAAAAGTGGAAGTTACAGAAGCTGACCATGCCTTGGTGTGTTTATTTGCTTGGTTTGGTTTTTGATGGTCACTACAGAAATGAAGGCTTCCTCCCACTGAAGAAAGACCAGTCTTTCCATTCAGCCTAGCCAATGTATTTCATACAAGGGGTGGGGGTACAGCATCACTCATAGTCTTATTAAAGCTAGGATGGTCTTAAATAGGCAATGACAGAGAGCTAAATTTCAGGGAAAGTGTGTTACATTTTATTAGTGACAACATGTGCATGTGTTTTGTGTGCTATACTTTTATGCAACAGTACTTAATACGTAATTTCCCATTTCCCCATTGCCTCACTCTTGAGCAAAAACAAAGAAAGAAAGCATTTTCTTCAAATCAGTTTGCACAACGATGGATGTGGATTTCCTGAACTCTCATCAAATGTTTCAAAGTTTTTTTTTTTTTTTCAAATCTCAGAACTAGACTCATCTGTCCACCATCAATTCATAATCCTAAAATCTTTTTAAATGACTGAAAGCACAAGTTATGTGTTTCTGAGTCCCAGATCCCATCTCTGTGATCTCCACATCTATCACTATATGTATATCAGAATGACAGCAATTTTTTATCTGAGGGTATCAAAGACATGGACACATTTTCCTTTGTGCCTTTTGATAGAAAATAAACACACATCATCAGGATCTGCCAAGAATTCATATGCATACAAAGACATGGAAAGAATTGGTTAAAGGAAAGTCTGGAGTGGGTGATGACCATTGTGAGAAGTCAGGAAGGAACAAGAATTTTTCAAATGAAGAGATCTGATGTCCCAAGGAAGAAGGCAAATTTCCAACTCCTGGCCTTGCAAAGAACTCTAATTTCTCATCAACATACCTCCTTTGGCCACTTCTTTTATGGAGAGAAACACAGATAGAAATAGATGGGGGGGGGGTGGCAGACTAGGGAGGAGGAGGAGGAGGGAGAGGAGGAAGAAGAGGGACTGGGAGAAAAAGAGAGAGAGAGGAAACTGTGGTGTTCAGGATGTAAAATAAATAAAGCAACTAATTTAACAAATAAACACACAAAACACCAAAATGCCTCCTTATGGAGTATGACTCTTAAAAATTAACAACTTTAATCACCTTTTGGCTAGCATGTAGTATAGAGGAGAATGTCGTCATTTGTTTTCTGTTGCTGTCATACAACATTGACCAAAATCAACTTGGAGAGGAAAAGGTTTACTAGGATTTCAAGTTAGAGGCCCTCATGTGCAAGGCAAGGGTCTGGAGTCAGGAACTTCAACAGAGACGACAGAAGAGTGCTGTTTACCTTTCTGCCCTTTATGTCTTATTCAACCTATTTTTTTATGCAGTGGATTAGGTCCTCCCACATTAAGCATTAAGCAAGAATATGACATGTCCAATATGACAAAGGCAGTTCAGCAATTGGTGTTCCATTTCCCCAGATGATTCAATTTATATCACGTTGACAATAGATAACTAGCACAAAGAGTTAAATTGTTGTGTCTACATTCAACTTTTATACTAACAAAAACATAGGGTTTTTCTTTTTTGAAAATTTATGTACTCTATTTTTGACCTCGAGTCTATGAATGGGCTTTTAAAATAAGTGAAATGTAAAGACAAAGTAAAAGGTAGAGACCTGTGATCTCCTCTTCTGAAAACGAAGCGGCTATGTTCTTATTACATGACATGGTCTCTGCAAAGACATAAACAGAGTTCTACTCACTGCAGAGAGAGAATCAAAAACAGAACAGAGTGACAATACCACCAAAGTTCAATTTGCTCATTTTTTTCACCTTGGTCTCTAGTCTATTGTTGTGAAGAGTCAGCATGACCAAGGCAACTTTTAGAAGAAGGCATTTAATTGGGTGTCTTCTTGAACTCTTTGAGAGTTAATGCATGCTCATCATAGCAGGGAGGTAGACAGGCAGGGAGGAATAATGATGAATCAGTGGTTGAAAGCTAACATTTATCCACAAGATAGAGGCAGACAGGGAGTAACTAAGCCATGTATAGGCTTTTAAAACCTGAAAGCCCCCCCCCCCAGTGACACATACCTCCAAATCCTACCCAACTAGTGACCAAGCATTCAAATTTATGAGGGGCTAATGTCAATTAAACCTCCACAGTTACTTACATGGGTATGGGTGAGAAGTTACTTACAGAAGCATAAATAATGCAAAGGCAGCTCTATTACTGATAGTTTACTCTAGCATGAGTAATAAATGACAAAAATCTGAACCCTAAAATTTTGTACAAACTACTGGATAGCTGGAGAGTTTGGGTAGCCTTTTCCTCAGAAGTTCTTATTGCTATATGCTGCTTGGTTGTATGGCAACCCTTCTGCTAGGGAGATTCTCCAGAAATTTCTAATCACCCCAAAGAGGGATCCCATGAAAGAACAAAGTAAAGATATCATCAAAGTCCAGCTTGGTGAATCAATTATTTTATTGGGGTTATTTTCAGGAGCTTGAATGGAGGTTTACTTATAGCAACAGAAATGACTCAAAGGCACTGCATTACCAGAGTCCACAATGATACAGGTAACAGCTCAGAAATCTTGTAAAACTGGAGCACACTGTACAGAACACAGGCGGTGCAACAGGTTAGAGTGTATTTCTCCTAAAACTTTGGTCTTTAACCTCTTTCCAGAAGCTAGGCTAGTCTCTGGTTCTTCCAGGCAGCTGGGCTGGTAAGTGTCACCTTAGCAGCTTGACCTGTCTGAGAGTCTTCTTTTCAGCTTGTCTTGTCTGAAAGTGACTCTTGGTAGCTTGGATCTTTTATAAGGAGGAGTCTAGTGAAACTTGTCAGTTTCAAGGACATCCTGACACTATTTTGAGCTGTTTACCTTTGTGCTTAAGGAGCTTCCCTTATGTTTTAATGTCAGAGGAAACTGTTCATAATACCTATTGGGGAAAGGAGGAACATGTTGAATCTGTTAAGTCTCAGGAACTTCCTAATACTTGTCTGTTTACTTCCTGAGTCTTAATGAGACTCTCTTTCCAACTTCCAACTTCTTAACATCATCTTACCAGGAAGGAATAATTTAACTCAAACTGTTATATAACCAAGTAACTACTTGGAGGTAGCTTTCTATCAGAATCCTCTCCACTCCTCTCTTAATGGCTTTTGCATAGAATTCTCTAAACATAAAGTAGATATGTCATATGGGATAAAAAGCAATTAATAATCCACAATTCTCAAGTTATACAGTCAAACCCAGTGAATAGATATAAGGAGGACTGTGCAAACGAGGTCAAGTTTCTCTTCATTCGCTGATGGTGGTGACAACAAATAGTACAGGTGGTACAGTGTAGTACCATAGGTATAATTATATGCAAAAGCTCTTCCTCTACCTGGAGTTCTAGGGCTCTATCATCACCTTTGTTTGCATGTGGATCCAGCTTCAGTGTATAGGCAGTCACCTCTAGCTTTTTGGATGTCCATGCAAGGCTCAAACAGTGCTTCAGATCAGTATCTTTTTTTCTGGTTCAATAATACCTCCTTTTTGTTTGTGTGATTATAAGCTATGTTCATAATGGAATTTCGTTTCCACTGTAATACTATGAAGAGGTGAGATGTCTAAAAGGTAACTAGGTCATATGGAATTTGCTCTCATGACTGAATTAGTGTTATCACAAAGTAAGTTTCTTATAAAAGGACAAGTGTAGTAGTGTTTTCCCCTTATTCCACCACAGCCCAAGAAGAAATTTTCGTTTAGATGTCAGTACCTTAATACATGATTTACTATGTTCTAGAAATATAAGCCCATATGTTCCTATCTATTACAAATCATCCAGTATATGATGCTCCATGATAGTACAAAACACACTAAGAATTTCGCCTTTCAGATTTTTTAGAGCCTGGTTTCATGACTAAGCTCTTCCTATAAAGACTGAGAAGTAAACATGAAATGGAGACCATTAACAATTTGCAAGTGATCTACTGTGAGACATGACGATTAGTGAGCTGCCCAATGGGACCTAGTTAACTCATCATCAAATTTCTGTAACTAGTTCATTTCTTGAACTAATAACAAAAATAACACCTACCATTTAATAAGTATTTATTACAATTCAGAAATGGTATACCCACCATTCTAATTATTTTAATAATTCCTTCATGAAGACATTGCTAATTTACAGATGATAAAAATTGAAGCTGCAGATTATCAGGGAACTTGCTTAAGATTCAAATAGCTAAAAAGTGCTGGAGGCAGATCTGTCTGTCTCTGTCCTGATTTCCAAAGTTCAACAGACTTGCATTTTAATTATGAGTCACACACAGAGCTAAGGATTTTGAGAAACATGAGAAGAAATAACAGTAAGAAAAGAGCAAGTTCTTCTGATTCTTGGAGATTACTGTTGGTATTTATTTCACTCTATATATTTTTATTTGATACCTTCCAGTTACATAAGATTATGTCCATGTAATTTGAGATTTATATTCTGAGTAAATGTTTCTGTCACTCCTAAGAAAAGGAGTTTAAATCTTTCTTTTATGGTATTCTGATCTGGAAAATATTTAAATTAATAAAACTCCTTAATAAAAAAAAATTAATGTAGCCCTTTCCTATGCTTGGGTTATAAATTCATTAAGTATACCCAATATTCTTTGGTTTGGTGTTCGCCACGAAAAATTCTTTCTGATTATTTATTTTCTCAGATTTAATTAAATTGTAGACTAATCAGATGCAGGAAAAATCCAAAGTTACTGAAATAAACTATTAATCACAAATCTATAGTGATTCAAAATAACTGTTTTTCCTTTCTTATAACAAAATATTGTTATATCCTTTTGGACAAGGGGGAGAAAAAAACATAGAGAAAATTCTACATCATTGAGACAGTAACCTAAGAAAATGGATAAGATCTAGATGGTACTTCTAGACTATCTGTATGTTTTAAAAATTAAACTAGTTTAGTCTTTGCCTTGTAATCTCTAAAAGTAGTAATGTAGAAATGATGGGCATAGAACATGACTGAGAATCTGGATGTGTCGCCCCTTTGTCATGTTCTATGGGGGATGGGATAGGGGATTTCTGGAGGGGAAACCAGGAAAGGGGATAATATTTGAAATGTAAAAAAAATAAAATATCCAATAAAAATATAAAAAAAGAAGTGTTCCATGAACTCTCTATCCAATAAACATAAACAAGATATACAAAGATGCTCTTGTGGTTGAGTGACTAGATTGCAAAGCCCACAGCCTCTTTAATCTATCTTATATAGATATGATTCAAATTTTATCAGCGTGGTTATTGCCACACATTCTCAATGGCTTACATATGCTATGAATCCTTTGCGATTGATTCTTTATGGAAATACAAGACAAATGAGGACTTACTGGAATTAAAACTATCAAAAGGAATAAAGAGAGAAGTTTTCTTAGGTATAATAGTATGTCTTCAGAAAATATGGAATTTCTGTGAATAGTTTTTACATACAAGTTTCCAGTTGAAAACGATCATTTTAGTCTTGCCTGTTTCTGGAAGAAACAAGCAGAATGAAAGCTAATCTCTGAACCCCTTCCCACTCCTCTTTTCTCCCCTCATCCCACTTCTTCTTTTTCTCCTCCTCCTCTTCCTACTCTTCCTCCTTCTTCTTTTCCTCCTCCTCCTTCTCTCCTCCTCTTCTTCCTTCTCCTTCTCCTTCTCCTTCTTCTCCTTCTTCTCCTTCTTCTCCTCCTCCTCCTCCTCCTCCTCCTCCTCCTCCTCTTCCTCCTCGTCCTTGTCCTCCTCGTCCCCCTTCTGGAGTATGTTCTTCCTCTTTACTGCCAGTCTAAATCTTGCTCTTATCGTGTGCTTAGTAACAACATTGATCATGATGATTCTCTCTGGGAGCTGAAGAACTATTTTTCTAGTGGTTACTTATGATTTATTAAGAGGACTTGCAAGATTAAAACAGTTTTATTACTCAAAATGGGCTTTCCTAACACTAGTGTGTCTAGAAATTAGCACCAGTAGTTCAAGAGACATTATCAGTGATAAGTTTGAAGTATGTGTGGCTTGTTAAACATATTCACCAGTCATTGCTTAACATAAAGCCACTCTGAGGGAATAGAAGCCTACCATCACTAGTCCTCTGTATCTGTGACAAGTTGACTTTTATGATGCATGATTCTTGGGACTGGAGAGACAGCTTATCACTAAAGGACACAAACTGATCTTACAGAGGACCTGGGTTCAAATCCCAGCACCCGCATGACATTTCAGAACTGTGTGCATCTCCATGACTTGATATTCTCACAGCACATACATACACACAAAACACCAATGCACATAAAATCAATGTAAACAAATTAAAAGAAAAAGCTGAATGACTATTACTGGATACATATATGTCTTTGTTTTGTTTTTCTGAGGCAACCCAAGGACTTAGGACAATTCTTGTAACACAAAAGGGCCAGAGTATATGTTTTATAATTGAATAATTTAAAGAATATACATGGATATTTATTTAAAGAATAAATAATTTGTTCATCAATAATTAGTTCAAGAAAGTTACTCTTTAAACTTCCTTTTTTTTCCCCCTTTTCAGGCTTTGGAACTACTTGGGATTGTGTGGTAATGACTTAGGTGATAGCTATGTGGAGATGAGAACTGGCTTAATACTGGCAAAACTATAGAAGCTCTTTCTCTTCTTAGGAATAACATAAAGTTATGTTATCCTTAAATTTTGTATATAAAGGAAAACAGTTTTAAAGCCAAGAGTCTCATTTTTCAGACTCCCAACATCTGCCTTTCCCAACAGCTCTTAACTGACAGTGTGTAAGGTTACCTTGCATAAGTATTATACAATATACTTATTTATGTACTTATTTATTAGGCATGGTGTATTCTTCTGAGCCCAAATCCAAGAAAACTATTTAATCTTCTATCAGGATCCACACCTTTTCTTACATCACCCCCAAATATGCTGATAATTTTGGAAGATTTTCAGTAGTGACTGTTTAATGTATGATGGGGAGTTTTAATGTATCAAGCTGTATTTTAACCCTCTAATCAATGCAAACATTCAGACAGGCCATAAGGTATAAACAGTCTGAACTTGCAAATTCTAAATGCCATAGATGGGGTCTGGACACCACATATTGTATTTTTGTATTTTGTACTTAAATCCTGTAATATATATATATATATATATATATATATATATATATATATATATATATATAAAATCACTGAGGGAACATATATGTATATGTATATATATTATCACTGAGGAAACATGTAACATAATGAGTTTATATATTTTATACAAAAATAAAATACATTATATAATACTTTGGAAAATAACCTTACATGCTGTCAGTCAATATTTATTAATTTATTAAAGTATTTGTATTAATTCACTGACGGCATGTAAGGTCATTTCCCCTAAGTATTATATAATGTACTTTATTTATCTACTTATTTATTTGGCATATATTCTTCTGAGCCTAAATCTAGGAAATCTACTAAGTATGGTCAAGAATCCAATAGTTCTCTAGCTAACAACAAAGTAAATTCAGCCGTGATAGACTTTGTAGCTGTTCAAAAAAAATCAATGACCTACAGGTACAAATCATTGGCTATAAGGCAAAAGAAGACAGTTACTTAGAAAGGCAAAAAAGCTTCATTAATGTGGGCTGATGAATCCAGGGAGGAATCTGCAGTCAATGGCAAATCAAACACTGAAGATCACAGTTGCATGAGCATGCTAATTAACCACACTCATGGGCTCTCCTCCTTTCTAACAGACAAATAAATATGCAAGAACTAGTAAAGAACAACCTGAAGGGTTACTTTTATTCAGAGAACAAATGTGCTCATGATAGGTTTCCAATGGAACAGCCTCAACAATTTTAACATTTTAGTGCATTGGGAACCATGTATATATGTAAGTCATTATTTCCATAACCATATTAGCAAAGCACAGGGACATATAGGAAGGAAACCAACAATTATATATTGTTTAAAATCTGTAGTGGAGTATCCCAGTATCCAATGAGCAGATGTTTAGCTAGAATGCAAAGGTTTGAGCTCCCATCAAATACCATGCACAGAGGCAATTATTAAAGAAAATGCTGAATACCATAAACCTGATCCTTAGCAAACACAGTCAAGGGTACATTCACGATGAAAAAGCATGTGAGTTTTTTATTTGTGGGTGTTTGGAAGCATCTGTAAACATTTTTTATTATAAAGAAGATGCTTTGAACGAAGGAGGGTGATTTAAGGACAAATTTTGATTGGCTGAACTGTCGTTATGAAGACCAGTTTATTACCAGTAGAGCTGGCAGTGTACACTGGACACCTTCTACTGAAAAGCTGTCATAGTCTAGAGGATGCATATCATAAAGTTTAGTTGTTTTTTTCTCATATAAGAGACCTTTAAAAAATGTTGTATACATTTCATTTGAGCATATGATGGTACAGAGTATTCCTGTCATTTGCTGATAGCTTCTGTGTAAAGTGACCAGTGAATCCTCATAAAAAAAATGCACCTATTTCTCCTGGAATTGAGTTTGCATCATTAAACAATGGATTTTACAACCAAGTCATAAAGTCTTTGAATTTGTATCAATTCTCCAATATTTAGTGCTATCAAAAGACCATTACATATTCTCAATCTATGTGTCTATCAACTTAAATGTTCTCAAAAGATCTCATCCCTGCAAAAAATACTCCATGCAATAAGTTGCTCTTTTTACCCCCATGAAGCCACAGAAAGCAAATGTTGTTAATTTTTCTATAGCCCTAATGTGCTTCCACGCAAATACACAGAGAATTGCAATACTGAAATGCTTTCTTAGAGTGTGATATGATTCACCATCAAGGCAATTAAAAATATCATAGTGGACTTTCATTTTATCCTTTATCCCTTTTTCAGATAGAAATTTCAAATGCCAAACCATGTGTTACAGTGTGAGTACCCAGTGGCTCGAGTATTATATAATACTAATAAATACCTTTCAGCTAATGTGACAACTCAACTTCATCAGTACCAATCACTTGGAGTGCTTTGCTGAGAAACACAAAGTTCAGGGATTGTGTCTTGCTCCTAATAAGGCAAGTTTGTTGTGGGCCTAACAGTAAAGAAATAGCTTCGTGCTTGTCAGTATGTACTGACACAGAGCTTGACTATGGGCTGTGTAAACACTAATGATTCATCTGACCTTTCATAATATAGTTTCTTTTCTCTACATTGAAGGATAGACAAAAAACAAGGATTCGAAACCCTAACCATTGGACAGAAAACATTAAATTCACATAGGTACCAGGTTATAAGTAAAGGTCAGACAAGCTTGTCTGAAACTTGATCAGAATTTCTTTGGAGTCTGAAACTGTTTTAACACAGATACTGGTGGTCAGTTAGGTTTTTAAAACTAAACAGACGAAAAACTTCCATGTAGTAAGCCAGAGTTTGTTTTTTCTTTCACCTTCAGATTTATTTTCAAGTCTAGAGAGAATTGAAAAGCTTAATTGAAAAGCTTATGGCCTCTAGTGGAAGGATGCCCATAGATTAAAAAGGTTCTAGCCAGACTTGCACGTCAGAGATTTAAGAAAGACTCCTATACTCAGTTCTTGGTGGTGGAGAGACAGAAAGGTTTCCCAAAATGTCTCATTTGTTCTACATTGCCCATGAATGGATTCTTCCATTCTGTGGAGTAGCATATTGGTTTAGTGATGACCAGTAATCCCATTGCATCTATTATTTTGGAGTCAGGAGAAGACAAAAAATAACTATTATCCTTTGAGAAATTTCTTCTCAAAAAGAATAGCACAAGAAAAGGATATCAGTGGTCTTAAGATAAAAGATTCCCTTTGACCACTTCTTTTCAGAGATTTAGCGATTAGATGAAAAATAAAGATTTTTTTCCATACACGATTTAGTGGGTGAGACTAATGAAGGTATGAAAAATGCTGAATGGTGCAGTTCCTTGACATTTAATAATGGCAGCCGCGATCCTGACAGATCCTCCATTAGCAATTTCTAAGATAACTTAATTTCCTGATTAAACATAGGTTTCTAAATCATATTGACATTTTAAGAGAGAAACAAATAGTCGTGCCAATTTTCTTAGGCACAGGAAAAAGCTCTCCTTTTCCTTCCCTACCACCACCATATCCTCTTTGAATCCCTCCTATGTCAGTGTTAGAACTGTGTGATTCAGAAACTGCCTGAGTTCTCCTCTTCCTCTTGTTCTTTTGCTTACATATATGCCTGTGTACCATATCAGTGCCTCCTGTGTACCCTATCAGTGCCTCATGTCAATATATGCTAGAGTAGGGTATATAGTCCTCAGATATTGGAGTTACAGATAGCTGTGATCCACTATATGGATGTGGAGAATTGAACTCATGTCCTCTGGAAGAGTGCCCACTGCTCTTAATGGCTAAACCATTTCTCCATCCCCGGTATATCTGCTTTTAATAGCAGGGTTGAACTGTCTTGCTAAAGATGTCATAAACCTACACAAACTATTTACTCTATGATATTTTTTTGAAAAAAAAAGCAAAAAATAAAACAAAACAGCCTCAAAAAATCTTGCCTAATGATGGAGTACAGATACTATCATTTAGTAAGCACTGGATGCACAAAGGAGAGCTGTGTGGATGAAGCTGCCTGCAGCTCAGTAGACACTCTATACATGAAGGCAGCGTGAGCCTAAGCCACCTCCATAGGATCAGTGAGCAAGGATGTGTTAAGCAAGGGTGTTACTCTCAGACACTGGCTTCTTAGTGGCCTCTGAACATCAACAAGAGCCCATCTCTACTCAGGAAATGAAGATACATCTTCCACCTTTAGGAGAAGCTTTATTTGAATCCAAATGACATCTGTTGTGGTCTTTCTTTCTTTCTTTCTCTGGAAGGGGCTGTGCAATAAAGTCCTGAGAGATTAGCAGCCATCAGCAAGTCAAGACTTTGTTCCTCATTTCCCAACTTGTCTTCTCTTGGACATGTGAGGAGCATCTGGGAAACTTTCAATGAGAAAATGAGGAAAATTCACCTCAGAAGCCAATTTGGAATTGAGCTTGTTTCTTTTCTTAAAAAAAAAAAAAATGATTTTAGCTTCCAGCTTTTCATATTTTCATCCATTGGAATTTAGTGTTTTAATCCATTAAAATATGATATTGAAAATCAGAGCTTTTGTAAAATGAAGTCTTTATAATATTAAAAACAAACAAACAACAACAACAACAAACAAACAAAAAATAAACAACTAAAAAGTGAAGGCACATAGTGTACCATAGGGTGGAATTGTATTTCAAGCCCAGCCATGTGGCTTCTAATGGGAATATAATGAGTTAAAGATGAAATTCCACTTCTAGGTTGCATACATCTTGCAAATATTCTGCCCAGTAAAATGGTAATTAGAGTCTTTTTAACAATAAATATTATAATTTTTAATTCTAATATTGTAAGCTACAAAATGCCTTCCATTTCCCCAACATATGTTTTCTGTCCTGTTTCTCCATCCAAGAGAAAGAAATAAAATAAACACCTTAATGAACACAATACCAATTCTCCTGAGACTCTGTTCCTATCTTATGGACATAACATGTAGCAGAGATTTTTGAAGAGTCTACCTAGAGAGAGAAAAATCTGCCTCATTTCTCAACCCAGTGTGGTCTGCAGAAGAGTTCAGTCTAGTTTGCTGCTAAATTGCTGTAGCCTCCAAGTAAGTTGCAATTTGCAATTACAAGTGTATTTGTGAAGTGTAAGCGGGCTAATTTCTTTCTTTGGAGATGACGGTAAAGCACTCCAAGATGGCAGTTAAGTTAGGGTGGGGTCCTTTCAGACACTGGGAGGCTGATCATGAAAATATGGCTCTCGGTTGGTCTTTTTTGGATAATTGCAAAAGCATGAGGAGGAGCTCCTGTTAAGACATTATATTAGAAACAAAATACTTTGAATATTTCTCCCTAGTGATTACAGATGCATCATAAGAAGNGGTGGAGGGGGGTGGGGGGAGACCTCAGTGCACGTGTTGTTGGTAGTGCCAAAATGTGAAAGAAAATTATTGAACCACAGAGGATTACTCTCTTCCTGCATGGTGAGAAAGCCAAGCCAAAACTTGTAATCACAGACAACAGCTTTAAACATCCAAGCTAGGAGGAAAAAAAGATCTTGGATGTGCCACAAATCAACAGCAGTGGCATCTTACCACTCTGCCATTGTTACTCAGTGGAAGACCAAAGATGTAGACGAAGTAAATGAATAATAAATAGATCAATACCTAATGGGGTTCAAATCATAGCATCCTGAGACAGTATATAATATTTCCCACTTGATAGTGCCTCTACTCTTCAACATCTTAATGTAGTCACCTCATGAAAGTCCCAGCTTTTCGCACGTACAGAAATCCTGACGGACTTTGAAGATTACGTCACTCACATTTTTAGCTAACCTTCCAACAGTATCTTGAATACATTTCTTTTACTAAAAAAAGGCATTAGCATGTTTTGAGAAAATGTGAGAACTGAAAATACTTACTGGAACTCCCAAGTAGTCTGTAATGGAGAGTTTGCCTAGCATATGTAAAGTGATGATTTCACTTGATCTTAGCCAAGAGGCTGAGAAGCGATGGTGATGATGATTTCAACCTCCATCATTTCCCATCCCTTTGTATCACCCTCCACTCTTGCATTCTTCCTTCGAAAATAAAATAAAATAAGATTATCTGAACAATTAATCAGAAAAACAAAAACAAAAGCCATCTTATCATAGAAGCTGTAGTATGTCACACTGTGACAGAGTATATTCTTTTATCCACATATCTTTACTTACAAATGTACATTGCACTGAGTCATTCCATCTGTTCTAAGGCCACTGGCTTCTGTGATGCTACCTATACTGAATCTTCACTGTAATTCCTTCTGTATATCCTGTTGTTAAGCTGTGCCCTGGAGATCTTTGGTTCTACAGAACTGGTCACTTTGAATGCTCTAGCAGATCATAGATGGGATAGATGTTGGGGTGGACCAACTCAAAGTCCCGAGTCTGAGTTTGGGAGGTAGCTGATTTGGTCCTATGCCTGTACCACCAGAAGAGCACTCCATCACTACCCTTTCTAGCTCATCCAATGCTGTATCTTTCAAAGACAGGGTCAACTCACCTGTTCTCATGTCCTCAGGCAGGTTCACCCTCACCTTCATCCCCAGCCAACTCTACCTAGGCAAGCTGCCGGGTCTGTTCTCCCAGGTACTGGAACAAGTGAGTTGCAGGGCCAGGTCTCCTGTACATGGTGGTCAGTTCTCCTGCCTGGCACAGACAGCAAGGGGCAAGGAGACAAGGGAGAATGACTACTTTAATTTTTTTTTTCAACTTGACTTGTGATTTTTTTTCCTAGCTCATTGGAGAACCAGTGAGCAGTGAAGGTGTACTTAAGACTTCAAAATAAATTGCAACTTGGATTTGTCAAAGACTGTTGCCTACACAGAGACTCTGGAGTACATGCTGTTGGTGAATTTTAAGTTACCATGTGTAAGCACTTACCATATCTGTAAAGATGTTGTTAATTATATGATATGAAAGTGATACTTAATCACTGTTTCCTCATTCATAGTGTTTCCTTTGTCTTCCTTTCCCAATAATTGTTTTCTTAACAATGATCATGTCAACAAATTAAAATTTAGGTTCTTAAAACTCTAAAATTCTAAGCCAAGTCCAGTAGAAAATTGACAAGCAGGGAAATATCAGAGTCTAACATAACTTGTGGACCACCCAGAATTCTTAAGTATAGAAAATGTAGTCTGAAATGAAATTAGTTTTTTGATGCCAAGCCTAGGGTTTGAGCCTGAGCTTGATGTGATCTCTACATTGCTTTGGTGTCAATAATGCATTCTCCTAATGAAAGGTTGTGGGTGTGTTCATTTCAAAAGGTCACAGGAAGGTGGCTTGGTCCATGGATGCTGTATTACAATGAGTCAGGCTCACAGAAGTCTGTTGTAACTGAGTTGTTTGTGTGATAAGTGAAAGTCAGTGCAAAAACAGCAGCAGCAGCAGTAGTAGCAAAAGTAGTTTAATGTTCAAAGCATTCACAATGGGCTCCCTTCACTTGTTTTAGCTTCCAAGTGCCTTGAGACAATAAGAGACCATACATTTGTTCTTTCATGTCCCATATGAGATCGAAGGCTGTTCAGACTCCTTTCCCACAGAGACAGACATGGCTTGGGTGACTGCTAAAATAAACAGCGCACACCATTCATTAAGATTGTGTCATTTTTTTTTTGATGGATGCCAAGATTTCATAGGATAGCTTCGCCTTTACCTCTAATGACTCTAGCATCTCGAGTTTGAAAGAAAAAATTCTCTGAATATTAGAGATTTTTCCATGTGGTCAGTATTATTTGCCATCAGTCTAAAGAGAAAATAATTAAAAGCATGACTAATCTGGGAAAATTCCAAAGTCACAGAAAAAAAAAAATTCACCAATTTGTTAAAGTTTTCCTTCTTATGCAAAATAAGTAGAGATCTGAGAGGGAGGCTGATCCTTGAAGGACAACAGAGAAAGGAGTGACTGTCCTCTGTGAGTGACTCTCCCTCCCCACATCTTGCTCCCATTACGACTCTTTTCAGCTTTTGTTGACAGCTAGAGTTCAGAGGTTGCCTTGTTTTCTTTGTAGTTGATGTTAGTTCAACATTAGACACTAAAGGTGGAGCAAACATAGGAATTGGTGCACAGGGAGAGGGGAAGAGCTTGGCAGGGAAAACTAACATGTGTTTTACACTTGGGGCAAGTAAATTAAGTATGGGAGAAAAAAAACTGGGCATAAGTGAGATAATTGGCTAGTGTAAATGCCTGTCAGACTTGATTCTCTCAGCAAGATTCTGAGAAATAAAACAAATAAAAGTATTCCCCACTATGCTCAATCTATACATCTGCACTCTGTCCTTAAGGAAACCTTATAGCCTTTCATGAGGCTTGGTCACAAGAAATGCTGTATAGAAGTGGGAAGATGTTAGGAAAGAAGTGTCTCTCTCTCTCTCTCTCTCTCTCTCTCTCTCTCTGTGTGTGTGTGTGTGTGTGTGTGTGTGTGTGTGTGTGGTGCATGCACACATACATGCACATTTCCACGCTTTACAATTACTTTCTACCCAACATTTTTTCTGAAAGAAGGTAATAAAGTGATACTACACATTTTTTGAAAACGAAGGTAGTTGTCATATATACATCATATTTCAACTTTTCAAGAGTCACTATTAGATCTTCCCTTTGGGCTTAATGGATCTGAGTCTAAAATAGAATGATATAGTTATGCCTATCTGATGCAGGCAACTTTACAGCTGATACTTCAAAATACTGAAGTTATAAGTATCAGATATAGCAAACTAAAGTTTGGTAAATTACAGTGTATACGACTATATTCAATTGCAGTAATCCATGAAAGGCCACATCTGGCCTCTTTAACCTCACCATTATGTTTTGAAATGTTTTTCTAATGAGTTATGTGTTTTTAGAAAAATCTATGCTGTATTAATGTACAGGGAATAAGAGGAAAATTCCAAATAAACCATAAGAAATATGTATCTGATCTGGAAAAATTATTTCCCATTATAAAGGGATCTTCTTCCCCTTCCTCCTCTTCCTCCTTTGCCTCCTCATCCTCTGTCACATCTTCCTCTTCTTCAAGAAAACTTTCCTACTGGGTTGTATAAGCAGATCCATGCAACACTTAATGGAGTGAGACTAAGGCTGTTCTATTTAGAAAAAAGAAAACAGAAAATAACTAGTAAATAATAGGTGGTAGTTAGAATTCTGAAAACCTATGAGACAACATAAGAATAAGTTTCTTATTTTCATTCTTATGAGAGGTCATTCACAATTGGTATAGAATATGTAATATTGGGCAGTAGTAGGATACATACTCATGGTTCATGGGCTCATAAAAATTAAAAAGTAATGATGATAATCAGAAAATTGATACAAGCATTCCCCCTGATATGCTAATCAATTAATTTGACAGCAAGGTGTTCAACTCAACTTTAGTATCTTCCTCACCATTTTTCTTATCCTTAAGAACATAGATTTCTCTGTTTAACTTTATCTGAAGATTATTCCAAATATTTCAAAGCATTAGTGCTATAAAAAGTAAATTAGTAAAAGTAAGTTGCCAAGTAAAATTCTGTAAATTTAGCAAACCTGCAGAAATGTCTTTTTACTCTAAGTTACAAAAGATCTTATTAAAACAATATCCCTCTCTGACATAGTTCCTCAAGAAGACATTTCCAACATGGCAGTTCCTGGAAATATCTGGCTTGTTCTGTGTTCCCCATCTAAGAGGATTTTTCAAAGCAGTCTGGAAAACTAATCCTTACCAGCATCAAAGAAGATACACATTCATGTGTGAGTGTATCTATATCTCTTATAAGAAGACTGGCAAAGTTTTGTCTTGACTTAAACCAACCAAGAAGTACTATAAACTCATCAAAAGGTTAAATCACATTCAAAGAATCAAACAGCTCTCCAGACAGTTTGTGAAACTTATCTATGTTCTTTCTAATATGCTTTTCTTCAAAGTTAGTTCATGTTCAATAACCATGATCCAGGTAGACAACTTTTACCTGAATCAACTTATAACTTGATATAAACTAGCATATTTTACATCTTCAACAGCTCTATAGAGAAAGAGTATTAATTTCTTGCAATGTACATGCTAACTGGATTTAAGCCAAAATTATACTAAATAGTCAGTAATTTGCATAAGAAATTGTAATAAGCTGCTATAAAGGGTGACTGGTTTTTGAAGCTAACTTTATGAAAATGATCCCATTGTTCAACCTCAGGGAGGTCACAACAACAACAACAACAACAACAACAACAACAACAACACCTTTTGGCCATGTTTCAGTGATTTGTAATCTTCACCTACACATGCACAAATCACAATTTAATCATATCTCTATGGTTTTTAAAGCCCTAATTGACTTAAGCCAAGTATCATATGTAAAGATAAATAATAATGTCTTGAAGATGTTTGATTGGCTTAGAAAACCAAGAAACATTTTCTCCCTTTCTCCCTTTTATTCTTCTGCATAGATTCCACCCCAACCACCTTTCCCCTTGCTCTACTATTCACACTCCTCTGCCTTTCATCTGCATTCTCCCCCAGATCCATGGCTTCTGTTTTCCTCCAAGGAGGAACCGGCCTCCCAGAGATACCAAAATTTTTCTTTAAAAAATTACTTTAGAATTTTGTCTTATTTCCCATACAATTTTTGATGATTCTGTTTTGAACTGCTCTGCATCCTTTGTAAATCAGTGTGACTTGGCAATGAGGAATGGAACTAGCCTCTTGATAGAAAAAAACAAAACAAAAAAAGAACAAAGCAAAACAAAGTGAACAAAAAACAAAAACAGAGAAAAAATTAATATAAAGTTATTTTATTAGTTAATAAAACAGAACACGTGCTTTTTGAGATTTTACACATTTTAAATAAAAGCACATTAGTTATTCAGTTAAAACAACCTTGAAGTATTTTCAACCAAAAATGGTTGAACGTTTGCTTGGCATAGGGGATGACCTAAGGTTTTATTTGACATAATCTTTTGTCTTCATTATCAATTATACACACTCAGAGAACATTTTTCATGATTATTGTTGTAATTACAGTTATAGTTCATGTAATTAGAAATTAATGTCCTTAATGATAACATCTAAACTGTAAAACATGTGAAACGTTATAAATATATGTTGCTTGAATGAATGATTACATGAATAAATTGTTACACTTGGCATTTCAAAAACATTAATAGATACCCATCTCTATTTCATGATAGGTTATTAACAGAAAGAATTTAATGATGAAGGTAGCAGTTCAATTACTAAGTTAAGGTTTTATTTTGCTGTTTCATGAAATTCTTAAAATGCTTTTGTTTGCTTGAACTTTTTAAAAAATCAAAGTTCCTACTTCTTGAACATAATTTGGCTTACTAGCTATTTGTATTTTCTGGAATATCCTAGACTCATGCTGTTGTGGGACTCATTGGTTTATAGTAATTATGCAACATTATCCATTAAACAGTCTTCATTTATAATTATCAAATTACTTTAGGACTGAAGAGATTGCACAGCAGTTAAAACCCTCTGGTGTTCAGGTAGCAGGCCAGGGTTCAGGTCTCAGCATCTACACCAGATGGCTCATACCGTATTTTACTCCAGGTCCATAGTCCCAGTATTCTTTTCAAATCACTGGACACATGCATTCAAGTGCAACTATGTACATGTAGCCACACATGTATACACATAATGTTTCAAATGACTGTATCTCTTTGGTAAAAATAATAACATAACTAACACACTTACTTTTTTTGCTTATGAAATGAATCATAATCACTATTCATTTTGCCTTTTGCCCCTCTCTTTCTCCCCCATATGTATTCCTCCAACTTCAGGTCTTCCCCCCCTCCCTCCCCATAACCCACCAAATCTAATTAGTTATACCCACATATGCATGGGGATGAGGTAATTCACTGGAGCTTGGGAAACCTTTCAGTGTCCACTCCCTTAGAAAAAGAACAATTTTGATTCCTTCAGTAGCTATAAAAAGTAAAAGCTCCTTAGTAAGACTTATGGGTCACCTCCACATCTGTGGCAGAATATTGATTATTATATTCTGTAGGTCTTCATCTATTTTGAGTCTATAACTATAACATGGAATAAATAGGAAAGAGAAAAGAATAATAGGTGGGCTAAGAAAAACTTAAGATGTAAGAAATCCAGTCTTTTGAGTAAAGAAACAGGTTTTGTTTAATCTAGCTTGCATTTTAAAGAGTTTACAATGGTAGAAAATTTATCATTTTATTTAATTACTTTAAAATATATGCTATATCATGATCAGTAATCTACTGAAAACAGTTACAATGAAAACTCACTCTGGAATAACACTCGTAAAACAAATTAGAAACTTAAAGTCCTAAGATACACTTCTCAGATTTAATGGGTATCAATAGAATACTTAAAGAGTTAAATTAGCCAAAAATTTCTCCAAGGGAACTGGAATAAGAATAGGAATTCAAATCAGAAGAAAAGAGTTATGTAATGTTTAGACCATTAAAATGAGCTCTTTAATGTGGCTTTTTAAATGCATAATAGTTAGCATTAAATGGTGCTTACATTCTGTTGGACAACTTTCAAAGCATGAAGTAGCTTTATTTAAGGATGCCAGCATTGTGATACACTGAAAACTGCAAGTTTTGTGGTTAAATTAATGGAAAATGTTTAAATGTTACTCTTAAGACATGGAAAACTATTTCATATATTTGTAAATACTCTGTTTAGTAGGAGGAATTAGAAAAATCTCCTGTGCCTATTGAAGGTGAGCAATACTTAGTACCTATTTAAAAAATAAAATTTAAGGGAAAAAAATTGACTTACCAATGGAGAAACATGACAAACACATTCTTTTATTGTTATTTTTAGTTTTTAAATGAAAATAAGCTTTGTTACATTAAGTAATAATATATGCAAGCAGCTTCAATCATTTTCTTCCAGATGTTTTGATCACCCACAGTAAATAGAGAACTGAAATGTACATACAGTCTCCAGATGGATACATTCAGGCACGTGATAGGTTGAGTTGCCTTTCTTTCTTTCTTTCTTTCTTTCTTTCTTTCTTTCTTTCTTTCTTTCTTTCTTTCTTTCCCATAATTTATTTATTTTTTTATTCACATTAGATCCCAATCACAGCCCCCTCCCTCCTTCCCAGTCCTGCTCTTACAATTCTTCTCCCATTATCCACTCCCCTTGCCTCACTTGGGTACCATCCATGGGGAAGACATATGGACAAAATGTATAGCACAGCTTAATACAATCAAAGAATATCACAATTTTATATTATTTCCAAAATCCTAATAAATACAAACAAACCATGAATCACATATCATACAGAAAAGAGAATTTTCAGAACACCTAGTCAGTATTCCTCAATACTGTCATGTTTAAGAAAAATTGTAGTGATTATGAAAATATCAAAGACAAGAATGAGAAATGGAGGACAACTAAATTCATCATGGAAGCATGCCCAGCATCCTAACAGTAAGGGTGATTTTAATGGAAAAATGATGACATCCAAGAAATTCTAGAGTTTTGCTTTGAAACTGTGTAAGAGACAAGGAAAGTGCCTCCCATTAGTCAATGTCTCTGTCAACAGAGACTCATGTCAGTTATCAGTACTTCCAGTTAAGGAAGTAATACCTTAGTTTCCCCTTTATATAGTGATGGTAAAAATGATATCTACTTCACAGGAAGGCCTTCATATTAACTATCATTTCTCAGTGCTTAAAACAATACCTGACACTAAGACACATCATTGTTAAGGGAGACAAAGATGCTAAAACAAAAATCAACCAACCAGCCATCTAATCAATACTGCCAATTCTAACAGAAATATTTTTTGTGACCATCTTTATGTATTTCCCTCCAATAAATTAATCATCTCATTTGGCAAAATTGACATACTCATGAGACAAAGCACTAGTTGATTTAAATTGTCATTGTTGTAAAAACTCCAAAATGTATCATATTTGAGTGTGTTGACAATAACTGAAAGAGGAAAGATTTTTTTTTTTCCTATTTTTCACAGCAACACTCATTGGCTGCTCTGCACTGGCTAAGACAGAGCAATGTGCTGAAAGAGGAAGTGAGGAAATAAGCAGGTATGAGTCATTTGTAACTTATCAAGGATTAAGTATTACAGTTTTCCAACCAAACAAAATCCTCAATTGATATAATAAAGTTCATTCCACAACATGTATTTCACCATTATATAATCCAAACAACTTACATATTTTGAAAAAAATTGTAAATACTATACTATATGAACTCTGGTCTCATCTAAATTCAAATGACATTACCTTCTGAAATTAAAAAAAAAAAAACTACTTTACTACTAAGATTATTACCTAAGATATCATTAAATTATTTTGGTTATATATATTTTTATTGTTAAAATATATCCAGAGTATTAACTCAGATGTCATGTTTTAATAAATGGTGTCTTCTACTAAAATCAGAGCATTCTGACAATCTTCATGTGTTTAAAACTCATCTAAAAAACTCATCCTTCAAGTTTTTTTCCACTTCTTTTTTTATTAGATATTTTCTTCATTTACATTTCAAATGTTATCCCCAAAGTTCCCTATACCCTCCCCCAGCCCTGCTCCCCAAAGCACCCATTCCTGCTTCCTGGCCCTGGCATTCCCCTGTATAGGGGCATATGATCTTCACAAGACCAAGGGCCTCTCCTCCCATTGATTGCCATCTAGGCCACCCTCTGCTACATATGCAACTAAAGATACAGTTCTGTGGAGTACTGGTTAGTCCATTTTGTTGATTGTCCTATAGGGTTGCCTACCCCTTTAGATCCGTGGTTACTTTCTCTAGCTCCTTTTTTAGGGGCCCTGTGTTCCATCCAATAGATGACTGTGAGCATCCACTTCTGTATTTGCCAGGCACTGGCATAGCCTCACAAGAGACCGCTATATCAGGGTCCTGTCAGCAACTCATCCTCCAAGTTAAAGCTTTTCTTTCAGAGAAATACTTTAAGCCTGTCTATTTAGAAACCCATAAAACAGGACAAAATGAAAGCAGTACTAAGAGGAAAACTCATAACTCCGAGTGCCTCCAAAAAGAAACTGGAGAGAGCATATACTAGCAGCTTAACAGCACACCTGGAAGCTCTAGAACAAAAAGAATCAAATACACCCAAGAGGAGTAGAGGACAGGAAATAATCAAATCAGGACTGAAATCAGCCAAGTAGAAATAAAAAGAACTATATAAAGAATCAACCAAACCAGGAGCTAGTTCTTTGAGAAAATCAACAGGATAGATAAACCCTTACCCAACTAACCAGAGGGCACAGAGACAGTAAACGAATTAACAAAAATCAGAAATGAAAAGGGAGACATAATAACAAAAACTGAGGAAATCCAAAATATCATTAGCTCCTACTAGAAAATCCTATACTCAACAAAACTGGAAAATCTGGATGAAATGGACAATTTTCTAAATATATACCAAATACCTAAGTTAAATCAGGACCAGATAAACCATCTAAACAGTCCCATAACCATAAAGAAATAAAATCAGTCATTAATAGTCTGTCAACCAAAAAAAGCCCCAGACCAGATGGGTTTAGTGCAGACGACTTCTTCTTCTTCTTCTTCTTCTTCTTCTTCTTCTTCTTCTTCTTCTTCTTCTTCTTCTTCTTCTTCTTCTTGTGCAAACTTCTATCAGACCTTCAAAGAAGACCTGATACCAATACTCTTTAGACCATTGCACAAAAGAGAAACAGAAGGAACACTACCCAATTAATTCTATGAAGCCACAATTACTCTGATACCTAAACTACACAAAGACCAAACAAAGAAAGAGAACTTTAGACAAATTTCCCTTATGAATATCAATGCAAAAATACTCAATAAAATTTTCACAAACCAAATCCAAGAACACAACAAAACAATCATCCATCATGACCAAGTAGGCTTCATCCCAGGGATGCAGGGATGGTTCAATATACAGAAATCCATCAACTTAACCCACTATATAAACAAACTCAAAGGAAAAAAAAAACCACATTTCATTAGATCCTGAGAAAGGATTTGACAAAATCCAACGCCCTTTCATGATAGCAGTCTTGGAAATATCAAGAATTCAAGGCCCATAACTAAACATAAAAGCAATATACAGCAAACCAGTAGCCAACATCAAACTAAATGGAGAGAAACTTGAAGCAATCCTACTAAAATCAGGGACTAGACATGGATAGCCTTTCTCTCCCTACCTATTCCATATAGTACTAAAAGTCCTAGCCAGAGCAATTAGACAGCAAAAGGAGGCCAAAGGAATACAAATTAGAATGGAAGAAATCAAAATATCACCATTTGCAGATGATATGATAGTATAATTGAGTGACCCCAAAAATCCCACCACAGGACTCCTAAACCTGACAAACAACTTCAGAAAAGTGGCTGGATATAAAATTAACTGAAACAAATCAGTGGCCTTCCTCTCCTCAAATGATAAACAGGTTGAGAAAGAAACTAGGAAAACATCACCCTTCACAAGAGCCACAAATAATACAAAATACCTTGGTGTGACTCTAACTAAGCAAGTGAAAGATCTGTATGGCAAGAACTTTAAGTCTCTGAAGAAAGAAATAGAAGAAGACCTAAGAAGATGGAAAGATCTCCCAGGCTCATGGATTGACAGGGTTAGTATTGTAAAACTGGCCATCTTGCCAAAAGCAATCTACAGATTCAATGCAATCCCCATCAAAATTCCAACTCAATTCTTCATAGATTTAGAAAGAGCAACTTGCAAATTCATCTGGAGTAACAAAAAACTAGTCTCAACAAAAAAAGAACTTCTGATACAATCACCATTCCTGACCTCAAACAATAGTACAGAGCAATCATGATAATAAAAACTGCATGGTATTGGTACAGAGAAAGGCAGGAAGATCAGTGGAATAGAATTGAAAACCCAGAAATGAACTCACACACCTATGATCACTTGATCTTTGACAAAGGAGCTAAAATCATCCAGTGGAAAAAGAAGACAGCATTTTCAACAAATGGTAATGGTTCAACTGGCAGCTAGCATGTAGAAGAATGTAAATCAGTCCATTCTTATCTCCTTCTACAAAGCTCAAGTCCAAGTGAATCAATAACCTCCACATAAAACCAGATACACTGAAACTAATAGAAAAAAAAAATGAGGATAAGCCTATAGCACATGGGCACAGGGGAAATTTTCTTGAACAGAACATCAATAGCTTATACTCTAAGATCAAAAAATTGACAAATGGGAACTCATAAAATTGCAAAGCCTTTTAAGTCAAAGGATACTGTCAATAGGATAAAATGGCAACCAACAGATTGGGAAAGGATCTTTACCAACCTGGTATCCAATAGAGAGCTAATATTCAATACATGCAAAGAACTCAAGAAGTTAGACTCTGGAGAACCACATAACCCTATTAAAGAATGGGGTACAGAGCTAAACAAAGAATTCTCCACTGAGAAATACCAAATGGCTGAGAAGTACCTAAAGAAATGTTCAACATCCTTAGTCATCAAGGAAATGCAAATCAAATCAAACCTGAGATTCCAATTCACACCAGTCAGAATAGCTAAGATCAAAATTTCAGGTGACAGCAGATGCTGGCAAGTTTGTGGAGAAAGAGGAACACTACTCCATTGCTGGTGGGGTTGCAAGCTGATACAACCACTCTGGATATCAGTTTATTGGTTCCTCAGAAAACTGGACATACCTAAAGTCCCAGGTATACCACCCCTGGGCATATACCCAGAAGATGTGCCAACATGTAATAAGGACACATGCTTCACTATGTTCAGAGCAGCTTTATTTATAATTACTAGAAGCTGGAAAGAACACAGATATCCTTTAACAGAGGAATGGATACAGAAAATGAGGTACATTTACACAATAGAGTACTACTTAGCTATTAAATACAGTGAATTTATGACATTCTTAGGCAAATGGATAGAACCAGAAAATATCATCCTGAGTGAGGTAACCCAATCACAAAAAACACATATGGTATGAACTTACTGATAAGTGGATATTAGCCCAGAAGCTCAGAATACCCAAAGTACAATTCACAAACCATATGAAGCTCAAGAAGTAAGACAAAAATGTGGATACTTTGGTCCTTTTTAAAATGGGGAACAAAATACACATGAAAAGATATACAGAGACAAAGTATGGAGCAGAGACTGAAGGAAAAGGCCATCCAGAGACTACTGCACCTGGGGTTCCATCCCAAATAGTCACCAAACCTAGACACTATTGTGGATGCCAACAAGTGCTTGTTGACAGGAGCGTGCTGGAGCTGTCTCCTGAGAGGCTCTGCCAGTGCCTGAAAAATACAGAGGTGGATGTTCTCAGGTAACATTGGACTAAGCACAGGGTCCCAAAAGAAGGAGCTAGAGAAAGGACCCAAGCATCTGAAGGAGTTTGCAGCCCAAAAGGAGGAACAACAATATGAACCAACCAGTACCCCCAGAGCTCCCAGGGACTAAACCACCAACCAAACAATACACATGGAGGGACCCAGGGCTCCAGCTGCATATTTAACAGAGAATGGCCTTGTGGGTCATCAATGTGAAGAGAGACCTTTGGTTCTGTGAAGGCTAGAAGCCCTAGCATAGTGGAATTCCATGACTAAGAAGTGGGAGTGGGTGAGTTGGTGAGCAGATAGGGGGGATGGGAGAGGGGAGTTTTAGAGGAGAAACCAGGAAAGGGGATAACATTTGAAACGAAATTAAAGAAAATATGTAATAAAAAAGAAACTCATAGAACATTCTAGAAGCCCTAAGGCTGTTGTATAATGCTATAGGGCTTGAATTCATTAATGTCATTTCAGTAAACTACTAAAATAATACATCATTTAAAACACATTGCTTTATCTGTTTTTAATCTAATATCCTGAGTGTGGCTGCATATGCCATTGTCACTTCTAACACTCATATGTAGCACAAATTCTGTAGCTGAGATCCCTTGGGAATTTAAAGAATTGTTTGAGCTGAACTATGCTAAGTCACCCTAACCGGGATGAGAATAAAACAAATATGTTGCAGGAGTTGCAGAAAACTGCTGCATCTAAAATTCAAGGAATTGTTTGTTTTTCTTGCTATCATGAATAGTTTTGTTTCATATCCCAATATAAAAATGCTGAATGGTAAAATTAAACTATCAAGTTGTGGCTCTCATTTGGTGATGTTTGGGAGAAAGAAGAAGTAATCCTTGGTGCTAAGGCCTGTTTGGTTTATTTGAAATGATCAAAAAAACGATAGCAGTTATCTAGTAGGTTGTGCTGTTGTTTAGCATCCAATCTGTTTCATCGCTGATTTAAAAAACAAGGACTCATCATCACACCAACATTTTTATTCTGTGATAAAACTTATTCTGTGTGCTCCTACATAGTCTAACATAAAATAATACTCATTCCCATCTCTAAGGAAATAATATACAAAGCTGGGCTGAGCAAATGTGTTCTCCAGGCTCCTCATCAGTATGTCTATGTCAGAGTTGCCCATACTTCAGAGTGCTGTTGCTAAGAGAGTATGTTCTGTAGAAACAATGTATGGTGTTGGTTGAATTTCTCCAGATTAAATCTTAGGAAGACCTTTGCCTTGCATAGTGATGATGTAAGGATGAGAAGCAGAATGCTTCACGTTAAAGCATAATTAAATATGGATAGCTTTAAAGGAGGACATAGGTAAGGCTGTCTCATGATTCTCTAGCATCATGTATCAGTTGCTGAAGTAAGGGAAATAAGGAAATAGTATCCTTGATGATACTACAATGATGCTATGCAGACATATGGGTGGGGTCACAGATGAGACTGGCCTGTTGATGATCCTTCTCAGGTCAGCTCTTCTTATGCAACTGGCAGCCATTTACCTAAAAAGTATTTATAATCTGCATTGCTCCTACTTAGGCTTGTTCTATAGGGAAGTGAGAGACTTAGACAGAGCAGAAACCAAAGGTGGCTGGTTGTTTGCAACCAAAGGACTGAGCTTATTCCTGATAAGTTTTCCATATCCTGGCAAATGGCAAGGCTTGGAATTGATAGATATATTTTCAGGATCTGCCTGATTTATAATACAAATAAGTAATGCAGATAGAACAGAAGTAGTTAAGCTCTTGAACATGTCCTAGGCTTGGTGTTAGTACAAGAATGGAAAAATGCCTTTCTCCAGTCTAGGAAACATTTTAAAGGTTTTCTTAATGGGTTCTATTACTCTTCATTTTCTCATTGTTACTAAAAAGCCAATGTTTATGTATCAAATCATGAGAAGGGTTTCTGTGCAGCAGTGACCTAGGTGTCTCTTAGCACTTTCTGTAGTTGAGAGATAATGTATTCCAATGGCATCTTCATAGTCATAGAAGGACAGAACTGTATAAACAAGTAAATGTGTGTATTTATCTCATCTCTCTTTGCTGATCACAAAAAGCAGACTTCAAAAAGTCCTAGACCACTGAATTAAGCCCCAGCCAATGATGAGTTTTTCATTGGCATAAAGAATATTTGGATATTAAAATTTCAATTAACCAGAAAGCATCTTATGAGAAAAATGTGAAAGCATTACAAAGGAAGAACTTTTGCTTTATCTAAATAAATCACGATATCTCAGTTCCCAATAAGAAACTGAGATAAGTAAAGTCTGTAACCCAGCAAGTCCTGACTCAGCAATGTGGAACAATTTATTGATTGCAACTATTGGCTTCATGCCTTCCTACACTGACACAGAAATCCTGTGGGTGGAAGCTGCACATACATCTTCTTGACTTTGTTTCTATAAATGTATTCTGTGTTAGTAAGTAGGGCTGCCAATTGTTTTTTAATCAAAGTCAGCATTAATAAAGGACCATTTCCTGATCTACCAGAATTAGAGTGTTATTACTTTGAGAATCCCATTCCCAGGAAGTGATATGGATGGGAAATTTCCTCCAGTAGACAGATGAGAATCATGATGTGCCCACAGTATCTGCTTTTACAAGCATAGAAGAAGAAGAGACCTGAAACTCAAGTTTTGATAAATCAGTGCCAGGTCTAGAAGGAAGTACAGAATTTGGTGTGGGGAGAGAAATAATAAAATTGCATCATATACTTCTGAATACTTAAATCTAAACCAAAATTTAGAATTCTGTGTAGTTTGTTTCTAAGGAGAAATAGTGAGTACTCAGTGCATATATAATGAATAATATATGTGTTTTACTTACATTTACCAACCCAATCTTAACAGTTTGATGAGTTACACTTCAGTGTCTTGATTTTTAAGCAAATAGATCAAAAGAACACAGAGAGAGAGAGAGACAGACATGCACACTCACAAAGCAGATAGAAAGGTAACACTCAGGCAGGCAGGCAGGCAGGCAGGAAGGAAGGATAGATGGATGGATGGATGGATGGATGGATGGATGGATGGATGGATGGATGGATGGGACAAAGGAAAGAAGATAAAAGGAAGGAGCAGAGAAAGCAAGGAAAGGGCAGAGTAGGAGGTGAAGTGGATCTGCAAGCTAAGAGGGTAAACTTAGAGTTATTGCTGCTATCTTACAACACCTCTGCAACAAGGCATGTAGTGTTAGGAGATTGGTTGGAACATCCAATATGAATACAATTACTTCTATAGTAAGATAGTTCTATATTAATTACTAAATTATCAATTTTGTATTGGTGGCATTTCATAACATAATTTAATGGAATCCCCAAGACTTCTGTTTGTGTTGTTACTTTAGCCTGGGTTTTGAGACAAGGTCTTTCTTTGCCACCTGTTAACTCTTAATCAACTTCTCAGTTTTCCAAGTACTAGGATTTCCGGCCTGTTAGCACTATCATGCCTCAGAGGAAATTTCTCGTCCTATTGATATTGATGAGATCGAAAGGTTACCAGATATGAGACACATCATTGAAGGAGAAGAACTAATCACCTGACCAAGGTGACAGTGTGGAAGCTCAAAGACAAAAGGAAGTGCCTATGTCAAGATCAAGGCTGAATTTAGAATGTGATTAAGGCTAACCCTGACCAGATCAATGGCAGTTCTCTTCTCTACCTTCCTCTATTCTCCGTTTTTTGCATATTTCCTTCCTTGTGTACATGTATGTGT